>VDFB02357052.1:0-37668 GCA_007258455.2 Sequoia sempervirens | reverse complement strand
GTATAATTTTAAATAAATTTAATTTAATTATTATATTTATTTTTTATTTCTTGTGAATGTAGGTTTTCCACCAAAAATCAAGCTCTTTGTTCTACACATGGAAAAATAGCAGATTATAAAAAAAAAAACATTGAAAAGTATGAGTGCACTAGATATTGAAGTCCTTGATCCAACAAAAAAAAATTGAATTTCAATACATACAAAAAAAGTTACACGTTATACGGTTGTGCTATGTCTGAATTGTAATTGGTTTGACTTTGAAATTTGATTAAAGAAAAAATATTCAATAAAAAACTATCTAACCAAGTGGAAGCACTAGATATTGGAGTTACAAATCTAAATTTGAAAGAATTAGAATTTTATCCTTCATGGAAAAAAAGTTATGCGTTATATAGTGAGCGTCACTTTTTAAAAATGTTGTTTTCTGAAGAAAAAAACTAGTTTTTGAGGGAGATGGAAAAAGAAGTGCAATTTGATTCCGAAAATTTTGAAAAAGATATATTTAGAATCTACAAACAAAATTTCACAAAACTCTAGTTTGCATCATTTCAAATTTCTCACGGTTTAGTCGCTATAGGTGCTCAAAAGTGAAGATTTAGTTAAAAAAAATATTTTAGTGTCCAGTTTGGCCAAAAATTGTAAACCACTATTGTGGGATCACCTGATACCATGTTAGATTTGTGAAAAATACAAGATGCAAGATCAAATAACAAATGAGGACACTTTCCACACATGAGAGTTGCAAACAAAGATTTGTTATTTTCTCAATAAGAAAAACTTACATAATGAAAAACTTGCATAGAGTTACAATGCAGGAGAATGCTTATAAGAGAAAACCCTAAATGAGAAAGGGATTAGATCATGACAAGTGTTATCATCCTATATGATAAGACATAATGATCTAATAATAACCCACTCCAATAACAAAAAAAACACTCCTAAGTTTGGCTTAAGTGCACAGAGATAAACTAGCCTAATAATCAATTAAAGATTAATTAATTATTAGCTAATTCATATTACTCTAACAAAGTTATGATAGTCATTTGAAATAATTTTAATAAAAAAATCTACACCTTTATCATCGTAATTTGATTTCTCAAATTCTTCAATTTTTCAATGTGATCATTCATGTTATCAACTCCACTTTAAAATGCATTAAATATATTTTAATATCAATCACTTTTATTTTTTTGGTTCTTTCATACTTTTTTTTGTGAAATTTCCCATAGTTTCCTTGTTTTTTAGATCATAAGCATGAGACCTAATCCTTGGATTGATTTTTCATAAAATAGAAGCATGTGCATTCATAACCATTTTATTCTATTTTCATGTTTTCTTTCATAAATACATAGGTTTATGTTAGATATTGCTAGCTCCCATAAACTTTTTATTTGTATAATTGATTCCATCTTACATTTTCAATTTGCATAGTTACAACCATTTGATTTTGAACTAACCACAATAATAGAGATTTTTGATGAAATAATATAAGGAATAAAAGAAACTTCCAAAACATACAAACACAAAGGCTTTAAAAATGAAGCCCTACCAACACACATAATGAAATTTTGTACTATGGTTCCTTGATGTTGGTCTTCTTATGAACCAAATGAACAAGGACTTTGTAAAAAATATTGACTTACAAATATGAAGAAAGTCATGTACACTCTTGACTTCAATAAGAAATGCCAAATATTACAATATGAAAAATTTACCTTTCAGTTTCTTCATGAATTTGTATGAACACTTCACACTATTTGAAAACTTTCTTCATTATATCATAACACTCTAAAGCTTAAGCTATGGGATTTGAGTATCATCTATGTAAAATGTGATTGAGTTGTGAGCTTTGTAGTTTGAATTACAAATTGTGTAGTGTCAACTAGTGGTTGTAATATTTAAATCTTGTATTTTTGTAGATGAAGTGAATTGTATGGATTGTGAGGTCTATGAATGAGTTGTGTGGATGCCTTGAGTTTTTGGAGTGGGCTATGGTTGCCTAAACTACACTATGTGTTAAATAGGATCTACTATTATTTAATGAAACCCTACCAATTATAGAAAAGGTAACCATCGTGAAGGTGAATGTAACCAAATATTTTCTATAAAATCAAAGAAAGGGGCAAGTATTGATTTAGGAAATTTTTTGTGTTGATTGAAGACATTAAAAGGAAAAAGATAGTTACCATTGTTGTTTATTTCTAGAATTGTTCCTCCTCATGACCTATTCCAAACAATCAAAGAGAGCTTTTCCTAGGTTGTGATGAAAATATGTTTTGGAGAAAAGAAACTAGATTTTTTCACAAATTTAGTTGTTAGAGTTTGTTTCAAATGTTGTTTGTCACCTATGGTTCATTGTACACAAGTGGGAAGGCATTACATGGGTGATGTGAAGTTTTGACTCCGTACATCATTTATTATTTGAAAATTAGTTTTGGCACAAAGCTTGAAAAATATTCTTAAAGAGGAGGAATTGGCTCAAGGAAAGGTGCAAAGGAAAAAAAATGTTAAACTATTTTTAAAACAAGAAATGGTTAGTCATCCCTTTTAAAAAAAAAGGTGCCTTGAAGAGTTTGAAAACATAGTCTTGTAATTTACAAGCCCCCACACTCCACACAATAATTGACATCCTCCATAATGGCTCACATTTCTAATTGTAATGCACAATGACACATAAGGAAGCCCTCTCCAAATTACTCAACTGTCTATAATGAACAAAATGCTTCAAGGACATCTCTACCTTCAAAATCTAACTCACCCAAAACAAAGTAAAAAATTGCAACACCATCTTTGTGCCTATTTGTTCACAACTTCAAATTGCAAGGGCTTTCCACATTCAATAGTAACATCTCAATGATGATCACACATCATAACATAGATTATATAAATTTGGCTTCCCGAGCTCACAGTGTACATAGCTAGCGCTACACATCACATGCAACTTTGATACCATGAAAAGAAAAAGAATAAACAAATTGAATTGTGTAATCTCTTGCTCATTGTATACAATCTTTAAAAAAATACATGATGAACTTACAATCTAATTGAGATATTTATTATAGATGATGCTGAGTGAGAGAAAAAAAGTATAAGAAATTGTGTCCAAAACACCACAATTTGATGCATCTTAAAGATATATAATTAGCAAAGCCAAGAAGGAGATTGTGGGATGGCGAAAGGAAGGAAATTCACATCATTTTGATTAGAACAAATATCTTTTAATTTATTATTGCACCTAGGTTTTTCATCTGTTATACAAATTAAAATTAAAATTTAGAAATTCAATCAAGAAAAATCCAACTTGCCAATTAAAAAATTGAGTTCCAATTATTTTTTAAGGAAGAAAATTTAAAATAATATACAAACTAGGGAACGGCGATAAGACAGATGTCATCTCGATCATTTAACTTCTCCTTGACGCCAACAACCCATGTCAGGAAATCTCTATAAATATAATCCACTCCTTCCCCCTCTTGTCATCTCAGCGCTGTCTTTGTTTCTCGGGCTTTGGTACTTCCCATCACCTTGGCTTTTCATTTGTGTGAATTATTATTTCTAGGTTTTTATCTTTCCTTTCTATGTTTGATACGCCGTTATTTGCCTGCAGTATAAAGCAACTGGCAAGTCAGTAATCATGTCTTCTGCAAACAATAGAAACGCTTCGGGTGCAAAGGCTTTAAGGCGAGGCGAGACCAAGTTGGATTCCAAGGCAGAGTGTTCAGTACACAGCTCTGTTTTTGTTTCTCGGGCTGCGGTACATACCATTATCTTGGCTTTTCATTTGTGTGAGAAATTTTTCCTAGGTTTTAATCTTTCTTTCTATGTTTGATACCCTGATATTTGCCTGCAGTATACAGCAACTAGCGAGTCAGTAATCATGTCTCCTTCAAACAACAGAAACGCTTCGGGTGCAAAGGCTTCAAGGCAAGGCGAGGCCAAGCTTGATTCCAAGGCAGAGCGTTCAGTAGACGTTCCTGTGCCAGATAAAGGCAACGACAAGGCAACCCCCGTGAGGCGAGGCCGTCCCAGAGAGAGACCTGTCAGCAAGTATGAAGATCTGATGATGCACGGAGTAAAGATATGGGATTCTGATGCGGACGAGTTTTACGATGCTCTTGTAGAGGCTCGCATAGAGCTTGACAAAGAGTTGGACGCCATGGATGCCAAAGATGCTCGCTAAATAGCTTGTTCTCGCTTTGCATTAGATAGTTTTCTTAAGCATTTCCATTCTAGTTTGTGTTTTTAGTTAGTTTGAGCAGATCGACCGTAAGCCCCTTGGTTTTTGTAGGGTGATGTGAATTTTAAGCTGTAATTACTGAAAATCGCGGCATTGGGGGTTTTGTTTGTGTGGCAGAATGTCATTGATGCATCTTCCCGCCACTTTTCTGTGATAAAATGTGACTGATTCAGGTTCCATGCACTTTATAATATTAGTCTTTGATTACGGCTGCGATAGAATTTCGTTTGCCCGCTGTTATTCATGGAGCTCTTTAGGAGGTTCCTTTTGTTCCTTCTCTTTTCGTAACCTAATACAGTTGAAATGGCTTTGATTGTGGTAGCTGAGGTTTGTAAATTGATTTGGTTATTTATTATTATACCATGTTTTTCAATGTAGTGAAGCAAGCATATGTTTATTGGAATTGCTCTCATTCTCAGCGAATTTTTTTCTGAATTTGTAAATGGTTTTCTAATTTGTTTCAAGGGTTTTTCTCATATGTGAGGGAAAATCTTTCCATTTCGTTTAACGGGTAAAAAAACGAAGAGAGATGCCCTCAGGCATGATCACATGAATGTCTCTGGTTTGAGAGCCACTGACAATTGTAGAGACGCTTTCCCTCATCCCCGGTCTGAAATTCCAGTGGAGTGGAGCTGGTATTTGTAGGTGGTGTGCGCCGAAGAGATCCTCCATGTCTCATTCTTTTGCGTCAAGCCTGTAGGTTACTGTTCTTCGGTAAATGGTATACTACGAGTACGGAGTGACGTGTAGCGACTAGAGTCTTTCGGATCTGATGCCCACCATCTAAAAATTTGGAGAGACGGGACACATTTGGGGTTTTGTTTCTGTCGCAGAATTTTGTTGATTCATCATCCCTGCCACTTTTCTGTGGTAAAATATGATTGATTCAGGTTTCATGCACTTTAAAATATTTTCTTTGATTACGGCTGGATATAATTTCGTTTGCCCTCTGTTATTCATGGAGCTCTTTAGGAGTTGAAATTGCTTTCATTGTGGTAGCTGAGGTTTGTAAATTGATTTGGTTATTTATTATTATACCTTGTTTTTCAATGCAGTGATGCAAGCACATGTTTATTGGAATTGTTCTTATTCTCAAGGGAAGTGATGCAAGCACATGAATATCTCTGGTTTGAGAGCCACTGACAATTATAGAGACGCTTTCCCCTATCCCCGGTCTGAAATTCTACTGGAGTGGAACTGGTATTTGTAGGTGGTGTGCGCCGAAGAGATCCTCCATGTCTTATTCTTGTAGGTTACTGTGCTTAGATAAATGGTATACTAGAAGTACAGAGTGATGTGTAGCGACTAGAGTCCTTCAGATTTGATGCCCACCATCTAAAAATTTGGATAGACGGGACAAATGGTATTCCAAAACCGCTAGAAATGCTGAGCTATGGGATTGGAAAACCAAGAGAACGTTGTTTGGCTTACTTGTGACCCCGGTGGTTCTATATGGGTGCGAAATTTGGGGCAGCAGCATGTCAGATCAGAAATGGAGGCAAGTGGAAAGAATTCAAAAGCATCTAATTGTTAGCAGCCTTAAATTCAAAACCATGATACCTTATGAGATTTTATTAGCGGAGTTGGGCACCTTTCCCTTGGAGGCTTTCGCGATGATTCGGTTACTATGTTATCTTCAAAAGGTTCAAAACATGGACGACCATCGGTGGCCTAAGCTAATCGTAAAAGAAAAGTTGGATAGAAGAAGGAATACATGGATGAAACAAAACAAAAAATGGATTGAAAAGTGGGGTGTGAATATATGCAAGATTGTCCAAGTACAAATGAAGAAATAAAAAAATATGTGAAACAAAAATTCAAAAAAGCTTTATGGACAAAACAATCAGGGCGAAAAAAAGACTATTATATCAAAGAATTCAATCCCAAGGGGGACCATGATGAAAAGGCATATATAGGAGCAAATATTAAATGGAGAGCAAAGATGTTGATAGCTCAACTCCGAACTAGCTCACATCGTCTTAGATGTGAGACAGGCAGATGGATGGTTCCTAAAGAAGAGTGGGAAGAAAGAATGTCGTTTTTGCGACATGGGATTAGTGGAGACAGAGTGGCACTTTGTTATGGAGTGCTCAGCATACAAAGATATTCGGGTCACTTATGGGGACATCTTACAAGTGGACAACTTAAATACCTTGTTTGAGGAGGAAAGGTTGGTCAAATCTGCAAATTACATCATCAAAATTCATTGTCGTAGAGCTAATCTCGAGCGAAGATCTCAGGCTGTTTAGGGTCTTCTCTTTTCGGTGGTGGTCTTGTGCTGTTCCTGGGTCCCATAGGCTGCTGTGGCCTCGTGGACGTTATTGAAATATTTCATTTTATTTCATTTACCACTCGCTTGAGAAATGATCTTATTAAATGGCAAGATTTTGGTTTTCGTTTTAAATATTTATAATGGAAATTTCTATCGCTGGTTTTTTCATCAACTTGACCTCAATAGAAGAGGAATTTGGGTTATAAAAATTTTGGGATCTTTTACAGGTGTTCCACAGTGACAGCTAAATAAGGGTGTGTTACAGAAAACTAAAACGGACAAATTGTCGAGAACCTTAAAAGATTTTTTTTTTTTGGTTCTTTATACTGAATAAATATTTAAATAGTTTCATATTGTTTTAGAGTAAAATTTTAAAATTTAATAAAATATATATATATATTTTAGTAATATTTTGTAGTAATATATTAAAAAGTTTGTTTAAATTAAAATTTTAAAAATCTAATAATAAAATTAATTTTATAAAATCTTTAATATTTCTTAATAGTATTGATCACCAATAAAAAAATATATTTACTAATATATTAAGTGTATTAATATGTTAATTTGTTGTATATAATTAAGACATATTTAGATTAATATTTTATAATAAAAAATTATTTTAGATTAATATTTTAAAATATACAAAAGATAGAGCATTGTATTTTATGTTTAGATAAATTTATGTATAAGAATCACAAATAATCTTTTTGTCACTTTAACAAAACTTATTTTCTTGATTGTAGAGCACCTTTCCATATTTGCAACTTTCTAACTTATACAAATGAAATCAAATAAAATAAATCAATCAATAAAAATAAATAAAAGATAATTTAATTTTATTGATAAGGGTGAAAAGAGGCTTTTTAAAGAGGAAATAAAATAAATTAATCAATAAAAAAATATTTAAAAAATAAAGAATTAAAAGGGGCTTCTTGAGAGGGGATCAAACTTTGAACAAGAAAGAACTAAAAATAAACAATAAAACAACTTTGTTCTATAGCAAAAAAGTATTTAATGTTACAAAAAACAAACATAACAACCCGAAAAATAGAGAGAACCAAAGTCACTATGGACTCAACAAAAGAACATGAGATAAGGATTACAAAAAGACCCAAACAGAGTTTAAGTCTCTTAAAAGAAAGAGTCGCCTCTCATGTAAAGACTTGAGATGCTTCTCAAATAAGGTAGTGTTGTCCAACTCATTACCCAATTTAACTTTATTAACTCTCATTTGTGTATTAGGACTAGTCTTCTCCAATAAAAGATTAGTCTTGATACTTTCTTGCAATGCCTTGATGTCCTTAATAGAGTTTTTAATAGTTTCCTTGCTAAAATTCACCATCTTATTGAGGTTGGATTTAATATTCATCAACACAACCTCTAGTTTAACAAATTTCTTTTAGTTTTTAGTTACTTCTAACTTTAGATTGGCAATTTCATCGTTAACACTATGTTCCTTCATAAGAGAAGTTTTCAACTTAGTTTTGTTGATTTCAATCAAAAACATTTTAAAAGATTGTGGTGGACATCAACCTATTTTTGAATTCCGCTAGTTGTCCTAGCCAACATGTCCACCACATAAATTATATCCTCAATTAGGAGGGACAACACTCAACATTTTCCCACTCAAAGGAACTAGAGCATAACCACTCAACCACAATAGTGAAAAGTTTATATAATTCCTTAAAGAATACAAAGTCTACTCAAAATGGTTTGAATTGGAAAATTTTGTGCCCTAAAATACTCTAGCGGCCACACAAGAATCGACCTCCCAAAATGATCAAAATCATGTTATAATAGTAGTAAGGAATCAACCCTAATTTGATGTACTGTAGCAATTCAAAATGCAAGGCCTAAATCCTTCTTATACAAAACAAACACTTCATATCAATGGAGTATATTTATAATTGCTTTTGGTAGTTGGGAGACATGACACTATGAATGATGGTAAGTGGAGCAAGTGGAAAAGAAAAGCGTACAACACTTTACCTCTATCAATTCATTTTTTGTAAAAATCTAAGCCATATTTAGATTTCAAAATTACCATTTTGTGGAGAATCAACACCCATTATGTTGTATCAAGATACCTCCAAATTCTTACAAAAAATCCACACCCACTTCTACCTTAATTTTTTAGATTTTACAAATAATTGATCTAGAGGTTATGCAAAAATTCACATTATATCTGGATCTGGTGAGGAAATCACCAGTATCAGGATCTACCCTGAATCCCTCAAAACCTCTACAATATCTCATCCTTCAAAAAATTTCCCGTTGTCATTACATATCCAAAAAACACCAAAATTTTCACAAACACTATATTACTTTCTGCGATGTGAAGAAAACTCTTTTTTTCCTACCATGAACCACCACCACTCGCATAGCTTCAACATGTTTACTTTGTCACATCCTAGGCTAAAACTATGAACTAGGAACCAATGGTTCTTGGTTCTTGGTTCCTAGGGGACTCTCAATCACATCATCTTAGTTTCTCTCTTTTTGCCTTAGTGCCACCTCCATATTCCTCTATCGAGGGTTCCACGGTAACTTAGGACCAATGTCTCTTGGTTCCTATGGAGCCCATGACCACTTGACTTATCCATTTGTGACTTAGACCTTAGGAAATAGGCTGAAAAAAAGAGAAAAAAACCATTGGAGGTTTTTGTCAAGAACCAAGAACCATGGTGCCCATGAAATCTTTGACCACCTTACACTTAGCCAATTTTTAGAATTTTTGAGTTTGAGGAATTTTACTAAAGTACACAAGAATACAACACAACCAAGATAAGAATACAATATTATGATCCATATGAGATCTCTCAAATCATTTATTGACAAAGGGATCATGCCGCATGAAGCACACAAATAGAAGGAACTCAAGAAAAAAAGATGATGGGAAATTGAGTCCCAATAATGGCTTTGGTTGGGGGCATGTGCCTCTTGTAGGCATAGTGAGAATCTAAATCTCCAAGAAAACCAAAAATAGGGAATGAAAGAATGAGATTGACTCACAAAGGATAAAAAAAATTTACACCATGAAACATCATAACCAATTAACATGACAACACATGGGCCCTAAAATATGGTTGACTCAAAAAAATAACATACTATAGGCCAACCTTGTAGAGTATGGATAAATTCACTTATCTTTATAAAATACCTTTCTATTGAAGTAATTAATTTCCCTCAACTCATAGTTAATTCCTTCACACAACTACAAAAAGTGTATCCTTCTTCCTTCAAGAATAACCTTGTGATTGCCTCTGAAAAAGTGAAGACATGCCCCATTGTTTACCTTACCATTGTATGGAAACCACAAATAATATGACACTACATTGCCATATATCTCATCATTTATTTTTATAGTAGTTGGGGGAAGGATTTGAAATCTTAGATCAACAAAAAAAATGGGATTTTTTGTACTTTGTGACCTCCTTAGGTGAACTGAGGAAAATAGAGAATACCTCCAATTCGTATTACAAAAAATATTCCACCTCTTCTTGTTGACTTGTAAAGGGAAACTCAATTGATCATCAACCTAAAAAAATGTTATTGCTCAACATCATTGTGAACTATATGTTGGGCCTAAGTGAAGCACTCAACATCAAGCACCCTATTATCACCAACATTGGAAGCTACACCATCATGAAGAAAATTATTATACTCAATTTTACTCACCTTTGGAATAACAAAAAACATCATACCTAACCATCATCTATGTTGATGCAATCTTCGTCAACACAACAATTTTGATCAAGAGACACTTCAGGTGAAGAGCTACACTCTTCAAATTGTCTCTTTGTTTCCATCTTCGCTTGGAAACTTGTTATGACACATGTGCTACTACAATCAAAATTATTCTAAGACAACTTTAACCTTGGTGCATCTTGAACTGATAGATACTACATGTGCAAATATCTCATTCCATATGCATCAAATTGATACTTTTTCTACTCATTATAATCAATAACATTAGTTGCCGCTCCTTGCCATGTTGTAGTATATTAGCATATTAACTACCATGTATGAGGGTATAAACTTGGATTTATGCAATCATATTTCCTTTTTGCAAGGAGCAACATATTATCATCCATTTTTGGCTCACCTTTTTCCCTTGGGGGCCAAGGGGTTAGGCAACCTTGTCATATTATGACACTTGTCGTTGTCTCTTTTGGCTAGTTGACTACCTTCCATGTATATATAAGAGCAAGCTTTGGATGTGGATGGCATGCCTTAAGTTGGCTTGCATGTGACGTACTTTTCCTTATATGTTATCTTTAGCATTGCATTTTGGCGGCAACCCCTTTCCATGACATAGCTCTACTTGTCCACATATGTTTTACATAGGGCTTTTTGAATAAGGCTCTCATGTATTGGAATTTATTGTGTTCTACTTTAAATTAATTACTCACAACATGGTGTTTAGCAATTTCTTTAAAGTGGGGGCATATGCATCCCTCCTCATTGTTTGCTTCAAAGTATGGTCTTCTCACTTCACGTGATGTGTCTTCTTGGTGGTGACATTATGTTTGATGTCCTTCAAGATTGCAACCTTTATTGGCATATGGAATTCCTCTTAGTGGTGATGCTATAGATTGCATTCCCTAAGTTGTGAATCATTTATCCTTGACTAGTCCTTTTTTGGAGACATTAGGCACAATGTTCCCTAAGGTGAGACCTTTCATGAACTAAGCAAAACCCCTTTGAATATCCTATTGCATGGATCAAGGCCAAAAAGCATAACACAACTTGCCAGTGGAGCCTTTATGTTTTTCAAGGCCACCAAGCATAACACAACTTTCTTTCCCATGCAACCTTTTTCATGAGTGCCTAGCATAATGCAACTTACTAGCCTTGTGAACATTTTTGTGTGGAACCTTATAAAAGTTATCAAGAGGTATACCTTTAGTATGGTTAGTACAATGGGAGCCTATAGACCTAGCATGACTTCCCATTAGCCACTTTTTGGCGCTCACCTAGTGGATAATGGATTTTCACTGACACGTGTGAGTATTTTTTGTTTGCATAGTGGATAGTGAATTTCCACTTGTAAACATTTTTTGGACAAACAACTAAGGCTTGATCCATATCGATTGGAAAACCAGTTGAGGATTGATCCGCCCCTCTTTTCTTTTTGCATTAATTTTGACATTATATGTTTGTGTATCTTGTCTTGCTACTTCATATCATACATTCATGTGTGTTCCTTTGTGCTTGTGTTGGTTTGCCATGGGATCTTGATCTTGGGGGCTTGGCCACCTCCTTGATCTTTTTCATCCTATCCCATCAACATTTGTGCACTTGGACACCTCTTGATGCTTATTTGTCTACTTTAGTGTGAGTTTGAGTGTAGGGCTCATCCTCTCACTAAAGTGGGGGCTAAATGTAGTGTCAATATAGCTTTACATTTTCACACATGTTTGGGTCCCTTAATAAATTGGACTTAATTAAGCCTCTAATTGGCCCAATTATGCATTTAAAAACCTAATTAATCTCATTTTTTAGAAGGGAATTTTTTATTAAATAATTGGAAGCATTAATTAATTTGCCTTGAAATTGGTGTGTCCTAGGTTTAGGGCCTAGGACCCATTCGCTCAAGGGCGATAGGTCCCCCTGAAGTTTAGGACCCTAATTTTTAATATGTTTTTGGTGAAATTTTTATGATTCAAATTCAATTTGCAATTGTTGGCCTTTGATGTTTAATTTTTGAGAAATTTTAAAATTACCTATAAATACAAGGTCTTTTTATCAATTCAAATCCTATAATTTTCATGAGAGAAAAAAGGATAGAAAATATTATTGTAAAAGGTGTTCAAGAGTAGATTTCTCTATCATTTGTTGCAGCATTCAAGATCTCAAGCATCATGTCAAAGTTATCTTTATTCATGCATGCTTTTGGAGCTAACAATGTGATGTAGGTTTCAAGAATTCAAGTCAAGGTTCAAGCATCAAGATCAACACCCTATCAAGCCATTTCATCCAAGATGAATACCTTGGAGAGATGTGTTAGATTTCAGTCCTCTAAGGATCTCCATTGAAGGGTTTGATCTTAGGTTGAAGAAGCATTGAAGATTGATAAAAAGTGTAATTTTATAAAGTTGTCAAATTTTTCAACATTATTGTCAAGCCATGAAAATGCACTTATAGAATTTAATTATGAATTTACGATTGCGAAACCTAGAGGAATCGAGAGTGCAGATCTAGGAGCAGAGGACTATGAAATTTTTTTTTGAACCCTTGTAGCAAGACCCATTTTCCCTAGGGAAAATCTGTCCCAAGAGGACACTTGGAAAAGGCTTTTGGTGACAGTGCATAAATTCATAACTTCTTAGATCTACTAGAAGTTTATTGATTTTGTTAGATCAAGGTTTTAAATTGATGATTCATGTGTTATATTGCATAATTGCATTCATTTGTTATTTTTCATTTATCTCCCAGAAGTGCATTCAGGTTGATTTGCCCCATCCTCAATCATAAGGAAAACAACAAGATCTCCATTAAGATTAACTCACCTAAGGGATAAGTCAATCTTCCCCTAGGGGATTTCTTTTTCCTAATGAAATAAGGAATATAGGTGCATACCCCCATTCAAAACCTACCTTACCCATTTTTGTTTGTTTCAATATATATACATTCTATGTATATACTTCATCGATTAAAATATGAACGTACGATGAAGAAATTTATGTCAACATAAAGACTCAATCATATATCCACAAATAGGGATATTAAAAGACTTAAACCACATACTAATACAAAACATACTCAAACCCTGACAAAAGGTTACTTTCTATTTCTTGAACTATCTTAATTAAACTAAACCAACTAGGAAGTGAGTGTGTGTATGCTCAATTAGGCTCATTAGGGTTACTAGACCAAGTTCTTCTCCTGAGTGATACTCCCCCTCTCTTCCGGAGGTTTGAATCTATTCCTACATCTAGCTTAGTACATCACAATAGTAGTTCACTATTAACATCACATTCACATGCATCATATATTTTCATCTTTAGAACATTATAAAATATCAAATTGAATTAAACATTAATTCATCATATTTCCATCAAGATTCATATACAAAACCGAATCATAAATATATCAAAGCATTTTAACCCATCAAGGTAATTTAGTAAATAGGTAAAAATAGAATAGGGTGTAACAACTGCTATGTGGTTAATATTCCTAATGAAAGATCTTTGCTTGGTGACTCTTAACTTCCCCATTGGTGCTCAGTGGTGTTCCTTGTTGGCTTTGTCTGTTGAGACTTTGTGGTCACTTTTTGGCTCTAACCATCATGTTGGGGTAACTGTTGTGCTTCATGTTTTAGCCTGCTCCCTAACTTCTTCCTACATGGATTCCCTTTGCCTTCTTGGGTTCTCTCTGCTATTGCTCGCTTTGGGCTTAGGTCTCAACTTGTGTGGTGCTCTATGGCCCTAGTATTTAGCTTTTTCTAGAGCATCCTTCTGGATTTTTTTGCTCTTGGTGCTTGGTGGCTACTACTCTATGGTTGATCTTCCTATTGGAAGATCTTTTCTTCATTTCTCTTGACATACTAGTTGGTACTTGGTGGAGTTTTTGGTCTAGTTTTAGCACTATGGTAGCCTGTCTTTATAGGATGGGAGGCTTCTATTCCTCCAAGCGAAGGTTTTTGGTTGTCTTTTGGAACCCCTTTCAATGGTATGTAAAGCACTTCATGATGTTGGGGTTTGTTATTTTTCTTTTGCAGAGACGTTTCTTCTTGATATTTTCCTACTTTTGGTGGTATTGCTTAGAAGATTTTGTGGAGATATATATGGGAGCGGTGGCTACCCCTATCACCGTTATTTGGTTATTGAATAGGATTTATTTTGTGCTTTTTTTGAATATCGGGTAAACCCACAAAAGTGGTTTGCAATTCAAGTGAGGAAGGAAAAGTTGCAAAAAATGACCCCATGCAAAAAAAATTGGTTTTTGGGGATTTGAATGAACTTTTGGTTTGAGCGAAGCGAACCCCCCTTCAAGTGAACCCATTAAATGTTGGGTCCCACATTTCTCAGAAAAATAAGCAAAGAAAATGGTTGTGGAAAGGGGGTTCGCTCGAACCCTAGTTCAAGTGAACCCCCCTTTTCCCTGTTCTCCCCCTCTGGCACCAAAAAATTCCAAAATTTTTCCCTTTGAAGCTCGGGTTGAGGATGAAAATGGAGGAGAATTCATAGACCCAACTGGATGATGGTAGTCCTTGGAATGAGCTATCCAATGAATATAATTTTTTAATATGTTGTGGTTTTATTATGTATTTATTTTTTTAGTTTTATTAAACATAGGTTTTTCACCGAAAATCAAGCTCTTTGTTTTGCACATGTGGAAAAATAGTAGATTATCAAAAAAAAATTGAAAAATATGAGTGCACTAGATATTAAAGTCCTTGATCCAACAAAAAAAATGAATTTCGATACATACAAAAAAATTTACGTTGTATACGGTCCGCCTATGTCTGAATTGTAATTGGTTTGACTTTGAAACTTGATTAAGGAAAAATATTCATTAAAACACTATGAAACAAATTGGAAGCACTAGAAACCGTAGTTACAAATCTAAATTTAAAAAAAATAGAATTTTATCCTTCATGGAAAAAAAATTATGTTGTATACGGTGAGCATCACTCCTTAAAAATGGTGTTTACTAAAAAAGAACTAGTTTTTGAAGGAGATGGGAAAAGAAGTGCAATTTGATTCCAAAAATTTTGAAAAAAATATATTTAGAATCTATAGAGAAAATGATACAAATCACTAGTTTGCATCATCTTCAAATTCCTCATGGTTTAGCAACTAAAGGTGCCCGAAAGTGAAGATTTAGTTAGAAAAAAATATTTCAATGTCAAGTTTGGCCAAAAATTGTAAACCAGTATTGTGGGATCACCCTACCGAAAAGTTTATGATTCTAAAGGGAGCTATGTCTTCTCTTTTTTTTTTTGAATGAGATGTATTTTGTGGTCCTCTTGAAGTTCCTAATGCCTAGGCTTCCAAAGTATGATGTGTTTTCCCTCTTTGTTGGAGCATTGGCTTTCTTCTGGGTTCTATAGTTAGTGTCTTCTATTGAGGTGGCGAATTCTCCTAGGTATTGAGGTTGATTCCTCTCCTCTTGATGTGGAGATGGGTGATGTGGATGTGGTAGAAATCTCTCCTTTTTGGTATCCTCTTCTATTGTTCCTATTGAGGTGGAAACCACTCCTTTTGAGGTGGAGTTCAAGGTTACTGGAGATTTTTGGCTCTGGTGGAAAGGGTGTTCATGTCATCCTCTCCAATAGAGGGGAGCTCTCTCCTTTAGAGGTGGATTTAGAGTTGGTATATTGGGTTGGATTGTGTTTCAAGTGGGTTCTTGATATACTATATCATGTGATCTTTGTTGAAAAATGAGGTGTTTTCTTAGCTTAATACTCTGTAAAACTTTAATATTGTTGATCTAAGTAAGCTCTTTCTTTGTTACATATATTCTTTGTGGGTGATTATATTGATTAATTCATTTTACTGTTGTAGAATGAAGAGAGAAGTTGATAGAAGAACTAGACAGGATATTAGAAAGATCACACAAAATATAACGTGGAGAAACCCTTTCGGGAAAAAACTCCACCAAGAATTATTCTATTATTCAATCTTTGAAATACAATAGCTCCAATTATTGCTTGAGAATACTTCTTCTGTCTTTACCAATCTTCTTCACAGCTGCAATAACAATTATGAAAACTCTCTTCAACTTGAATGAGATAAAGAGACAATATGCAACCTTGTAATCTCCAAAACGGTGATAATTACAATGCACAAGCTCAAGCCCTTGAAAAGGTATGCCATATTGCTTCAAGTTGAGTTATTCTATGAAGACTAAAGCTTACAACATGTGCTTCATGCATTTGGGTGTCCCAAATTGAAGCTACAACTTCTCCTTCACTTTGATGATAATTCCAAAGCTCTTCCTCAAAGTTGGCGCCCTTAAGTAATCCTACTTAACTGAGCCTTCAAAAATATCTTATCATGCATGAGAGGTAAATCCAAGAAAGCATCTTGGGTGCCCAAGTTGGCAACAAGTGATTTCTAGTTAACTAAAACATTTACTCAACCCCATTCCCAAAGAATGGTCATCCCCTATTAACTGGAGGTAGTCCCTGTTATCTGTCATACAACTCAATGTTATTATCCATGCATTCCAAGTTAACTGAAGTTAACTAACATACAATTGAAACTAACTGAAGACAATTGAACCATAACTGAACTGAACTAAACTGAATTGAATTGAACTGAACTGAACTGAACTTCAAGCATGCAAACATCAAATCCTAACTCTTAGGATCTTTACATGCATTCAGAAGTGTTAATTGTTACTCTGTATAGTTAACTGAACACAAGGTGAGTGTCACCTTACCATGTGGGTGTCCCATGTGCCCCTATTATTTAGGAACTCGCTATGGATGCCCTCACATGCTTCTTACATTTAGAATTAATTACAAATGTCAATAATCATGATTATTTCATCAAATATTAATCTCATCCTAATCTTAGTGTTGTTGAACACATTCCAAGAACTTATGAGATACATGAAATAATTAATGTTTAGGATTTGCAATTAAATGACATCCTATTTCCAACATTCTCCCACTTGACATTATACATTGCAATTATTCTAAACAAGGAATAATAAAACAAGTACAAGACTCAAGCCAATGGCCTTCTTGCACCAACTAATCAAACCATGCTAACTTCAAATGCAACCTGCATAATCATGAAGCTTCCAAGAAAATGATTAAAACGAAGAGAACTTATCTGTATGGTTTCATAAGATAATCTGTAACATTAATTAAAGTGTTAACTTTCTCAATTAATACCTTCCCATTATCAACCAAACCAATACCTTTTCCAAGTCTTTTTATCCAAACCACCTCTTTAGAGGCATGCTAAACCACTGAGTGTGTTGAATTCACATTCAACCAAGGTATAGACTCCTCGGTCTTTTCTGTTGAAAAACTTTCCTTACAAGTAACCATTCCAACAAATGTCTCTTACCATAAGAGAACTCCAACCTCACCTATTTCTCCAAGTATCCATGAGGACTTGTAACCAATCAATCCATGCCAAACTCCAAATACAACACAACACTTTCATGAAGTAATCAAACAAATGATTAATGTACCCAATACTTAAGAGAACTACACAGGATCAATAGTCAAAGTCCTAACACCTGAATCAAGAATATAACCATGACATCATGATCTAACCATCTCCTCATTGGAGATTGCATGCATCATAACATACTTATACATCCTAGTCTCAAGAGAACCATGTAATATGCCAAACTCTAAATTCATATCAAGAGTAAACCATGACATCAATAACAAATATACTCTAAATCAAGAAACCATATCTCTAATCACATGGAGATAACCTTACCAATGATGCATCCATATCACTACCAACAACTCCCACTGAATCGTGGTACCGAGTCACACACGACATTGTGACTACCATCCTCTCTACAAAGATTACTCTGAAACATGAAGCAAAGAGTTATCACAAACAATATTAGCTGAAATAACCAATGCATCATTACTATCATCTGAGGACTCCTCTGTAGAAGAATTAGAACTCTCTTTCTTGTTCTTACAATCCTTCTTCACATGTCCTGGTTTCCCACAGTTCCAACACTTTACCTTATTCCATCCTTCTGACTTACCCTTCCCTTCCTTGTTTCCCTTAGGCTCCTTTTTCTTAGGCCTACCTTTTACAAACAAGGCATCTTGGATTTCCTCCCTAGACTTCCTCCTCATCTCCTCTGATAGGAGAGTAGGAATAATGTTGTCCATCTTTGGATCTGCACCATTACCACTAATTGCAACAATTAGATTTTCCCAAGAATTTGATAAAGAACAAAGTAATAAAATACACTTATCCTCATCCTCCAACTTTACATCTACAGATGCTAACTGACTGAGAATTAAATTGAAAGCATTCAAATGTTGTGCTACTGAATCACCATCTTTCATTTTCAATGAATATAATTGCCTTTTCAGATACAACTTATTTGTTAGACTCTTAGTTTGATAAATATCCCCTATTCTCTTCCATAATTTATATGCAGTGGTTTCATCAGAAACATTTAAGAGAACAACATCAGCAAGACATAACCTAATTGTTCCTCTTGCCTTCTTATCTAACTTAGCCCAATCTTCATCTGAAATAGTTGTAGGTGTCTTTCTCTCATTATTAACCGCTAACCACTAATCTCTTTCTTCAAGAAGATCTTCCATTTTTAATTTCCACATTTCATAGTTAGAACCATTGAACCTTTCAATCTCTAACCTTGAATTCATTGTAACAAAACTTAATTCCAAAATCAGCAAATAACAAAAATAATAAAAGTTCCCACTAAGCCAAAAAACCTCCAATCGTTTAAGAGAAAGGCGTCCCAATTCTCTACCCAACCTCAGCTCTGATACCAAATGTTGAAAAATGAAGTGTTTTCTTAGCTTAATACTCTGTAAAACTTTAATATTGTTGATCTAAGTAAGCTCTTTCTTTGTTACATATATTATGTGTGGGTGATTATCTTGATTAATTCATTTTACTGTTGTAGAATGAAGAGAGAAGTTGATAGAAGAACTAGATAGGATATTAGAAAGATCACACAAGATATAACGTGGAGAAACCTTTCGGGAAAAAACTCCACCAAGAATTATTCTATTATTCAATCTCTGAAATACAATAGCTCCAATTCTTGCTTGAGAATGCTTCTTCTATCTTTACCAATCTTCTTCACACCTGCAATAACAATTATGAAAACTCTCTTCAACTTGAATGAGATAAAGAGACAATATGCAACCTTTTAATCTCCAAAATGGTGATAATTACATGCACAAGCTCAAGCCCTTGAAAAGGTACGCCATATTTCTTCAAGTTGAGTTATTCTGTGAAGACTAAAGCTTACAACATGTGCTTCATGCATTTGGGCATCCCAATTGAAGCTACAACTTCTCCTTCACTTCGGTGATAATTCCAAAGCTCTTCCTCAAAGTTGGCGCCCTTAAGTAATCCTACTTAACTAAGCCTTCAAAAATATCTTATCATGCATGAGAGGTAAATCCAAGAAAGCATCTTGGGCACCCAAGTTGGCTCCAAGTGATTTCTAGTTAACTGAAACATTTACTCAACACCATTCCCAAAGAATGGTTATCCCCTGTTAACTGGAGGTAGTCCCTGTTTCTGTCATACAACTCAATGTTATTAGCCATGCATTCCAAGTTAACTGAAGTTAACTACCATACAACTAAAACTAACTGAAGACAATTGAGCCATAACTGAACTGAACTGAACTTCAAGCATGCAAACATCAAATCCTAACTCCTAGGATCTTTACATGCATTCAAAAGTGTTAATTGTTACTCTATATAGTTAACTAAACACAAGGTGAGTGTCACCTTACCATGTGGGTGTCCCATGTGCCACTATTATTTAGGAACTCGCTATGGATGCCTTCACATGCTTCTTACATTTAGAATTAATTACAAATGTCAATAATCATGATTATTTCATCAAATATTAATCTCATCCTAATCTTAGTGTTGTTGAACACATTCCAAGAACTTAGGAGATACATGAAATAATTAATGTTTAGGATTTTCAATTAAATGGCATCCTATTTCCAACAATCTTCTCTAGAGATCATATTAGGGTGATGTGGATGTTCTACATCATGAAGTTCCATGTTTTGTCTTGGCTTAGTGTTGACTATTTTGAGCATATGGTTTGTTGTGGCTTGGTTGTTATAAGCTATGTTGTTGCCTAGCTGACTTAGGTGGTTTCTATTAGTAGTTAGGGTTTAAGGTCCTTGTAAAAATTTGGTTGTAGTGGGTTTAAGGTTACCTTCAAAATTTATTCTTCACAATATGAGTAGTCTAGTCTATATTTTGGTGGTTGCTATTGTTGGGTTGTTGATTGTTTGAGTTTTATCTATTTGCAATGTTCTTTTAATAGGGTTTTAGGTCCCTTTAAAACTTGCTTGAAAAGGGTTTTGAGTCCTTTCAAAACCCATTTTTACCCATTAATCAAAAAAAGTGGGCAAAGCTACTATGGAAAGGATTCAAAATTGTGGTCACTTTAGATAAAATATTCAGACAAGATGGAGAAGACACTGCTGCAACAAATATTTTATCAACTATTGAAAAACCTAAGAGATGCAATCCCTACAATTGATGCTTAGAAATTTCCAATGATAAAAAATACCAAGATCAACACAACAACCAATGAATATTTTGACAATATTGTTCATCTCTTCTTGACAATGATAATGTTCATAATCATATCAAGACAAAATTATACTCATTGAGAAATCTAGTCTCATGTAGCCTAGAAAAAAAGTAGGAAGTGTTACTACACTTCAAGGAGGTCCAAATGATGAACTTGATATGAAATAATTAATCTATAAGAACACAAGGGTGATATTACCTTCAAATATTTGAATTGAAGCATGTCTTGTAAATGGAACTCTAGAATTTGTTTGAAATGTTGTATATAAACCTAGAAGTGCACCACCAACACCATCAACGCATGTTACAATTTAATTTAACAGCTAATTAGGAATATCATTTGAAGATTGTAATACTCAAATAATTCCAATTACAACTATACAAAGGGGTTCAATGATCCAAATACTATCGAGATTGACTTGAGCATTACCAATACACAAATCACAGGGTTTGACACTACCGAAAGATACAATTGATATAAAACAAACAAAAGAACAAGATTGACTTTTGTGGCAATATCTTATGTGAATTATTTACAAGGATTGAAAATAGTGCCACCATTCACATTTAACCATTATGAAAATATGAACAAGAGAAGATAGCTTATGTGAAGAAAATAGACTCATTGCTTTAAAAATAATTGATATAATAAATATTTCTCCAAATTTCCTCTAATTATATTCTCATTATATAGTAAATTCTTCTTCACCAATATTTTTATGATGGGAAATTCAATTATATATTATCTACAATTATCAAATTTTATATTTTCATTTCTATTTTATATTTATAAATTTATTATATATTATTTAATTGTGAATGAAATCATATTCATTTACATATTAAAAATGCATTAAATTAGAAAATTTAGTATCATAAATTATAAATAAATTATGAAATTTTATTTATAATGTATTACATTTTTATTAATTTAGAATTAATTTATATATTAAAGATATATTACAATAATTATAATTCTAATCCTAAACCTAACCTTAAGCATTAACTCTTACTTAAGTCTTTAATTATTTTCCTAATAAAACCTTAACCCTAACCATAACCCTAATTGAAGAGCGACCCTAATTGAATCATATAAAAATATTATAAATTATTTAATAAAAAATAATTATCAAATTTTAATATTAAAAATTATTAATAAAATATAAATTAAAAACTTTGTAATATACTTAAAATGTAGTTATTTGTTTAAACTAACAGTTGCATGCACATGCATGCAACGATCAGTTGATAGGGTGCACCGCAAATGGCTATTGATGGAGTGCGGAGGTGGACAATTTTATTTATTTATATTGGGTCCAATCAGAGGTGTAAATAGGAAATATGAAACAATGTGAAGTTAGTTCATATTAGAAGGTGGATGTTATGAATTTAAACTCTATGTGCAATTTAAGGTTATAAATGAAATAATTTTCACACAAAGATTATTTTTTCTATATATATTCATTCAATATGAGCATAGTAAAGTATTATAAAATGGAAAAATGGATTTTGTGTTTTAGAATGAAAATTTATCAATTGGAAATTGGCTATCAAATTGTAGAATAAAATTATATGTCATGTTGAACGAATGGTTTTAAATTCATTAAAGGGTTTTGCTTTGTTAAAGACTTATTAGTCATGTGTTTTATTGCTAAGATTGAATTAACAAGTATGCTTTTGGAAAAGTGATTCCATTAGTATTTAAAAAATTATTTTGTTATTTTTTTTATTAGTTGTAATGGTCATGAGAAATGATTTTTCCAAAAAGGAAAGATGTTATAAATAGTATCTACTTCGTAATTTTGCGAATGCGATGAAACAAAACACATATGTGTTTTATTGCTAAGATTGAATTAACAAGTATAATTTTGGAAAAGTGATTCCATTAGTATAGTTTCATCTTTTATCAGTAAGATTGAATAAAAAAGTATTCTTTTAAAATTTTATTTTGTTATTTTTTTTATTAGTTATAATGGTCATGACAAATGAGTTTTCGAAAAAGGGAAAATGTTATAAATAGTATCTACTTCGTAATTTTTCCAATGCGATGAAACGAAACACATACTTTGTATTGTTACTTTAAATGAATTAGAAGCTACACATTATTTTCAAGGAACATGAGAAAGATGTTACCAAATTTATACAATGATTTGTGTACACATGCATATATGTAACAACAGATATCATGGAGATTCATCATACATTATTATTAAATACGTGAATTAGAAGGTACGCCTTGTTTTGAAGCAACATGAGAAACATGATACTAAATCTATACAAGGATTTATGCATAGATGTATGTATGTAACAACAAATATATGACATAAAATGTAAAACCACAAAACCCACACTCGTTTTCCTCCCTACCATATTGGCATCATGGAGCCCCATGGACTCTAGTCAAAACCCTAAGCAAGAGAAGGTGAAACGACCATGGGAGATGTCATGAAGTTTCATTGTACATCACACAATAAAAATCTTGGGCAAACTCTGATGTTTCAAAAATATAATATCTGATATTGTTGTGTCTTCTTTGATGTTGCAACTTGAAAGCAAAAACATATCCTGGTTTTTGAATCCCTTCGCATGCTTAAACCTAGTTCCTGTAAATGGAATATAAGGGTATGTTAGTGGACAAGGAAGGAAAATAAAAAAGGAAGGATAAAAAGAAAGTATACAGGTAAAATTAATATATACAATGTGAGGCTTAAAATAATGAATAATTTTTACAATTAGTTAACCAAAACTATCTATTGACGATGGGAAAGTGTCGTACTTACACTGTTGATTGTCTTGAAGAAGGATGAGCTGGATTGGAGTGAGTCGTAGGAGCATGAAAGAATTTGAAATAGAGAGTGTACAATATACTAATTTTCTTGAATGTGTATTATATTTCTGCAGTAATATAAACAAAATAATATACATATATAATAAAAGAGGTTAGCACTATTCACTGAAAATAGAAATAGATAAAGTGGAATATTTTGAATGCATGGCATCTTGGCAAGGGATTGTCCATAAGCAATCTATTGGTGAAGTTAAAAAGAGAGCTATGGAAACAATGCCAAATGCAATGATTGGTATCATGGGATTTGAAGGGGAAAAAAATAGTCACATACAAAATGAAAACCAAGTCAACCATGACATTGTAAACGGTTTAGTTGAGAGGAGCAATAAAGACCATTCTCATGTGCTTTCGGGGATAAAAAATGTGATGGTATCAACAGATTTTTTTCCCAATTAGAAGCAAATGAGAGCATTGTTTCGTTGTTGTCCACAACCATGTAAACCAACGCTCGTTCTCCTCCCTTCCATATTGGCATCATGAAGCCTCGTGGGCTCTAGCCAAACCCTCGAGCAAAAAAAGGAGTTAAGGTCTGTGGAGAATCCCATGGACACTTATCATATACCACACAAAAATAAACTTGGACAAGGACGGGTGTTTTGAATCAAATTCTGTAACATTGTAGTGTTTTTTTTTGCCTGAGAAGTTCATGGAAAACAAATATCCTGATAAAGAATTAGCATAATGGGGTTTGAAAACCGCTAGAAGAAGATGGATAAATGGAATATATAGAACAATGCACAATAAGTAGAAAGGTCCATCTAACTTCATAATGCAAGTTTAAATCTAACTATATTAAAAATACAACTGCAATCTAAGGAAGAATATAGTAAAAATAGTCAACAAATTGAGACATCAATTGTTATATAGATTGGCTACTGATACATATCATTTTTGAATCCCTTTGCATGCTTAAGCCTAGTTCCTACAAACACAATACAAGGGTATGTTAGTGGACAAGCATGGAAAACAAAGAAGAAAGGATAAAAAGCAAGTATATGGGTAAAATTAATATATAGAATGTGAGGCTAAAAATAATGAATAATTTTTACAATTAGTTAACCAAATCTATCTATTGACAGTCAGAAAGTGTCGTACTTACATACATTGTTGATCGTATTCAAGAACGATGAGCTTCATTGGATTGAATCACAAGAGCATGAAAGAAATTGAAATAGAGAGTGTACAATACACTAATTTTGTTGAATGCATATTATATTTGTGCAATAATATAAAAAAATAATATACATATACAATAACTATTCATTGTAAATAGAAATAGATAAAATGGAATATTTTGAATGCATGGTATCTTGGTAAGGAATTATCTATAAGTAATCTATTGCAAAAGTAAAAAAGAGAGCTATGGAAACAATGACAAATGCAATGATTGGCATCATGGGATTTGAAGGCAAAAAATGTAATCACGTACAAAATGAAAACCAAGCCAACCATGACATTGTAAATAGTTTAGTGGAATGGAGCAATAGACACTGGTCACTATCATGTGCTTCTAGGGATAAGCAATGTGATGCTATCAACAGATTGTTTCTTTGCTCAGAAGCACATGAGAGCGGTGTTTGGTTGTTGTTCATAGCCACGTAAATTAATGTTTGTTCTCCTCCCTGCCATATTGGCTTCATGAAGCCTCATGGGCTCTAGCTAAACCCCCGAGCTAAAAAAGGAGTTAAGGTCGATGGAAAATCCCATGGACTCTTATCATACACCACAAAAAAGAAACTTGCAGAAAGACAGGTGTTTTGAATCAAATTATACAACATTGTAGTGTTTTTTTATGGGCTAAGAAGTACACAAAAAATAGATATCCTAGTAAAGAATTAGCATAATGGGATTTGGAGATGGTTAGAAGAAGATGGGTAAATGGAATATATAGAACAATGCACAATTAAGTAGAAAGGTCCATCTAAGTTCATAATGCGATTTTAAATCTACCTATATTAAAAAGACAACTGCAATCTAAGGAAGAATATAGTAAAAATGGTCAACGAACTAAGACGTCAATTGTTACATAGGGTCCCTACTGATACATAATGGACATTTTTCTTTAGGGGACGGGGGAAAAAGAGTATCATAAAAAATATTGAAACAAAACAAACAATCTATGTGACAGTTGGCTTGTCAATTCATAATACAAACAAGTAGATAAAGTGGAGAAATTGTAAAAGAAGTATTAGGAAAGAACTTTAAGAATTAGAGATAAATCAGAGATGATCAAAACCCACAAGAAACATAGTGATAAAAGAGAAGCAATCTCTGTAAGAGTTGGCTTCTTTAAACAAAATTGCTTACATGGTGAAACGCTTGGCTTTTGTTTCCATCTATGCAGTTAGGGGGCTCTATGGTTGTTATAAGCAGCCCCGAGTAGTTTGTTCTAGGGATCTTGAAATAGATGAGGGAAAAAGAATATCATGAAACATATTGATATAAGATTCAAGGAACATTGTTTAGTAGTAGATATTAAAGACAAATAGAGGAATTCTATAACAAGTATTAGAATAACACTCGTTTGGTAGTAAATATCACACACAAAGAGAAAAATTGTATTGAGTGCACTGAAAGATAGACAAATACATATGCACATATATATGCGTATTCAATTCCCTGATTGATATATAAAAATACCCATATAGGAAAATATACATATGTGTAAATGTAGACAAAGATATACATACATATGCATATCTAAATAGGTTTGTATACTATGTTTATTTGTATTTATGTAGACTATAATTTTAAGTAAAGTTTAAAATAGCATGTATAAGTATTGTCTACGTTGTGTAAAAATCACCACAACACAGTTATAGCATTGAATGATATAGTATTGAGATGTTAATAAGAACAGAGCATTTAATTGTGCAGAATGTGTAACATATTCATAATGCTAGAATGGCTCTTCTGGAAATGCATTTGAATCAATATATTTTCTTACATATTTTGGAGTATACTTTCCCACACTGTAACATCGAATATTGCATTTACTTCCTCTTGCGCCATTGCACCACAATACATAGATATACATATATATATATATAGATATACATATATAGAAACATATATATAGATGTACATATATACACATACATATATATAGATATACACATATAGATACATATATACACATACATATATATAGATATACATATATATATACATGCATATATTGTAAAATCAAGCTCCACTATTTGCAATTAAATATTATAGACAAACAGGAAAATTGTAAAAGAACTATTAGGAAAACACTAGAGAACGACATACATCTAATTCTTAAGTATCATCCTAATACCTCTTACAACTGTTACATAGACTGGTTGTCTTCTACGAATATGTTGCATGATATTCATTTTCGTCATCTGTTCAAAGCTCCCTATAACAAACTGTTAATTGTCATTGTTTTTTTCTTTGTAAGGCAAGAAAATGTATTGATTAAGTTGCATTGTTGAAAGAGCCATTGCGGTGTTGCTTGTGTATGAGGCTATTGTAACAATAGTCATCTTTGGGTCCCATTCTATAACAGGTTTGAGGGTTTTAAAACTGTTGTGTTGTGAACTCTGTAAGTTGTTTTACATGGGTATTTTGAATAAATGTTTTGTCCATAATATTGAATACCAAACAATGTAGCTCAAATTTCCAATTAAGCTTGTGGTGTTATATGCATTTTGGGGAACAAACCTGGGCAGTTTCTTGTAGGGAGCTTCAAGTAGATCAAGGAAGAAAGAATATCATGAAACATATTCATACAGGATTTGAGCTATGTTCTTTGTTAATAAATATTGAAGACAAACATAGAAATTGTATAAGAGGTGTTAGAATAAGAACTATTTTCTCCAAGTCATTTTACATTTGTTGCCTTGAAGAACTGTGTTTAAATAATTGATTTGGCAAGTTGGAAGGATAGCCACATTTGTTGATGTTTATAGAATTATCTTTGCAGCTTACTAATTCAACTATTTAAACCTAGTTCTTTTTAGTGGCAATGAGGAGCTTAGCAATTACATGGGTTGGGGGTGGTGGAGTCAGTGTCCTCGATACATGGAAGCTAAATGGTAAGTGTTTTTTCACACGAGGGTTAATGCATCTTGTCATTGTTGTACGTCGGCAGTGTACGAGGTAAATACAATATTCAATGTTGCAATATGGGAAAGTATACTTTGATGAAGTTATGCTATAGAAAGAGCCATTGTGGTGCTAGTTTGATAGTAGACTATTGTTAAAATCGTCGCATTTGCCTCCATTTTTTAGCAAATTGGAGAGTTTTGAAACTATGGTCCTGCAGAATCTGTAAGTGATTTCACATGGGTATTTTTTAAATCATTGATGATTAATTAACTGAGATTGGAAATAATGGATACTTTGTAAATAATGATTTAACTGCAATTCCTACACCCACAAAAAGTGATAATCTCTTTGAAGTCTCCAAAATGGGTATAACATAAAAGATAAAAACATATAACAAGAAGACATTAACAATAAATTGATCATCTATGCAAAACACCCATGTAAAAAAGAGTATAACCCCACAAAATTCATTGAAAATTTGAGTTGCATCACCTTGTACTAAATATTATAGAGAAATAGAGAAATTGTAAAAGAGGTATTAGAATAACACTAATGTAGCTTCAATTCTCGATTAAGTCTGTATATATATATATCCCTGGTTGGTTTGGTAGGAGAGTATTGTAAAAATCATCGACTTCGGCTGTGTTTCCTAGCAAGTTGTAGGGTTTTAAAACTATTGTTCTCTTGAATATGTAAGTGACTATACATGGGTGTTTTGCAAAAATGATTTATTTTTTTGTTTATGTTAAAACTGTTGTTGTTCAGTATCTATAAGTCATTTTGCATGGTTGTCTGGCGTTATGGTTTTGTATGGATGAAGAAATTGCAGTTAAATCTTGATTCTTTCACCAAAAAAAATATTTTCCCGAAAAGATGAAAAGATAAGTGTAAGAACATGGACAGATGTAATGTGTAGAGTAGATTATGGTTATTGCAGTTAAGTGTATGTAAATATGTGGTTGAAGTTTCCGCCAGGATTTCTGTCAGGCCAGCGGTGAATTGGACTTGCCGACACCGAGGACCCCTCATTTAGTGGGAGCTTGTGTAGAATTTTTTATTTTTTGGGGTGACATGGATCTTGGTAATTATGTGAGTTGGCAGTGGTGGAGCTGGTGGACTCAATACATAGGAACTGAATGCTTGTGTATAATATTTAGTAACAAATAAGTGTTATTCTAATACCTATCATACAATTCCTCTATTACACTTGAATATATATATATATGTGTGTGTGTGTGTGTGTGTGTATATCTAGCCCTGTAGTAAGAAAAGGGATGAATCTATAAGCTAGTAAATTATAAATTTACAAAAAAAAACTATCAAAATATATATCTGTGGTTAGGTGTGTATGAAACGGGAAAAAAGACAAGGCAAAACAACTTACAACAACAATACGTGTATGAAATAGTGTAGATTGCAAAACACAACACTTGTTAAACCATGCAATCTACAAACCAGTGGAGGTGCATGGTAGGTTTTGAGCATTCTGCACCCATTGAGCAAGGTAACCAATTCCACCACTGCCAACCCAGGTGGTCAACAAAGTCCACCATTATTGTGAAGAGTTCCGAGCAAGGCCTCACAAATTGCATGGAGTGTTATTATACATTAAGCAAAAAATGGAATATACACAAAACTATATATTTTTGAAAGCAATACAGAGGAAGGCCAAAACAGTAAAATGTTGAACAGAGAATTCTATAGATCAACATTATACATATACATGTACATATACATATACATATACATATACATATACATATACATATATATACATATACATATACATACACATACACATATATATACATATACATACATGCACATATACATATAAATATACATATACATATACATATACATATAGGCATACTTTTCGCCCTTCATTTATTGTTTGTAGTTATATGTATGCATCATTGGCATTATACTCATTACCATATGACTAGTTCTAGTTAAATGTTCTTTCTTTCATCAAAAAAATATGGTTAGGGTTACTAATTTTTTCACCTCTTCTATTCTTCATGTACCTGGCACTAAATATTATAGACAAATAGAGAACACCTATCTAACAGTTTTACTGACAACGTGGAGCTCACCTCTTAAACAAAGGATCTGCCTAAATGTTCCTTATTGGTCAATAAGCTTTGTAAAGAAATTAAGAATTTACAATTGATAAGGCAGTTACATAGTAAATGTCTTTTTAATAGCTTTTTTACAGTTTCCTTATTTGTCTATAATATTTAGTCTCAAATAATGTAGCTGTAATTTTGAGTTGACAAGTGAACTGTTATATAGATTGGTTCAGGTACGATATAATTTTATCTATGTCTTAGTTTTATATTTATTAGACCTAGAAGCACATTTTTTTTTTCATTAAATCTGTAGGTGAATAAGAACTAAGAAGCAAGAGTAATTAGTATTCGAAGAAAGTTTAAATTGAATACAATCTCATTAAACTAATGCAATAGATAATTTATGACTCCTCATTTTTGAATAATGAAAGAACTTATAAGATTGATGCAGATTTTAAATTCGACATAAAGAACTTGTAAAAAAAAAGACCAACTATGTGAAATAAATATAATCTACTAACAATTCTATATTGGGAATGTTAATATGCAAATATAACAATTATTGTTTTTTTTACAATAAAAAAATAAGATTACTTATATTCAAATTTGATAACTCTTTAGCAATACATTTCAACTATTAGATTTATACAAAATATTTAAAATCTATATTAAAATAAATTCTCAATTATTACCCATATACAAAATATTTAATATATATTAAAATATATTGTCAACTATTACCTTTATAGAAAATATTTGAAATATATATGGAAATAAATTGTTCAGTTGTCTTTGAAATTGTAATGTTTGTAAAAATATCATATAATCGTTCAATTGGTTTTAAATATTCGAAAGTAACAATGACAAAAAATTTGACTAGAATTTTATTAAGAATGGAACCTTGAGGAAAATGTCAAATCTATGAAATAAGAGAACCATTAGCAACACACTATTATTTCTATTTCAAACATGAATATTTTAATATATATTGAAAACAAGTGACTTTAGAATTTGCATAGAAAAAATAAAGATTCCACCATATAATAGGAATGAACAATCATAGTGACAATGCAGACAAGAAACAATCTAGGCACCATGTTAAAATAAAAAAGTTGGTAGGTCAATGAATGTGCAAATATGTAGATGCAAACATAGGAATAAATTATGTCCATATTTGTAAAACAGAAGTCTTAGCATCCCATAGTGAGCATTTAAAAGGCAAGGTTGCAAGAAATGATCAAAAGTGCAAAAGAGCAATCAGAGCATAGGTTGGCTAGTGGAGCCTTTATCTGGAGTAGGAGTAGATATCTTCATTATTCCTACAAGCAACAGTTTACACTTTTCTTTGAAATCAACTTTTGTTGCTTTGCCAATCGTTGTTTTCAGTCGGTCCTCAAAATTATAAGTTTATGTTCTAATCAAAGCAATAAAGATGTATGGTTTACAAACAAGGCCTTTAATAACAACAATAGGATCTATTGTAGACTCAGCGCTATCCTGCAACATGTAGAGGTATTTTGCTAGAATCTATAGAAAACTAGTGGCAGCTTCATCAAAAGCAATACGCCAAAGGTTGGTTGAATGGTCTTGCAGCTTTAACTGCAGAAGATAGCGATAGTTGCATTCGTCAATTTCCATCTGGAAATGATCACAAAACCAAACATCATCACGGGGGTGTGTGCATTTCCTTTTGCATTCTTTCCCATTAACCAACAAGGGGCAAGCAGGATAACAAAAAGACTCAGTTTTTGCAATTTGAATGGTTGCTTTAAAAATTGCTTCAACAGGTTCTGGCAAGTGGAGGCAGTTGTTTAAGATAAATGCAATAGTTTTTGGAATCAAGGAACACTGCGAGGGGGGGTGAATCAATGTTCTTTTGTCTGATTTTTCTCTTCTACTTTGTTCTACTTTAACTCGCATCACAAATCCTTTTATGCACAAGTGAAATTGTGCATAGTCACTCTACAACCCTTCTGACATTCGCAACATACATCAACACACTTTGTACATACATCAAAATGATATAATTGATCGCTTTTATATGTTTGCAACTAAAATTTAATTGCTATATGTTGGCTCTAACAAAATATGAAATATTTACAAAATGTCGGCTCAATCCATAATTAATTTTCAATGTGCACCAACCAAAGTCGGCCACACCATAGTGAGGACCCAAATCAACATGCTTGAACACAAAAACACTTAAACAATTACTCCTCGAATATCTGCAACGACTACATTCACTTAGTCGGTTAGCCTTCATGCACTGTTAAATAAAAAATTAATCAACCGGATCATCTAACTTGCACACGGATCGATACGAGGCTCTAAGATTCAAGAATAATAGAGATCATATACTAAACAACCTTCCCTGAGATCCACAACTCAAAATGATAACAAAAATTTCATATGAATCAATGAATACAATTATTTTGGATGCTTTGTTCTTGCTTGACAGTTAATCACAAAACTTTGATCTAACTTCCTATATGATCAAATGATGACATGTGGATCGAATCACTAACTAAGGTTTCCATCAATGACAAAAGCAGATGAATTGTGCAGTGTCTCTTGCCAACAATCTCCCCCTTTGGCATTGATGGCAACACTTAGTGAAAAATGACTAAATGTCGGATTAGTACCAACATAAATTACACTTTCAACCTTCAAAACTTCAAAAAGACAACTCCCCCTGACATGATTAAGGCATTTTTCACTATCCCATTCTCCCCCTTTGACATCAATGGCAAAGGCAGGAATCCACATACCAAAAATCAAACAAAATTGCTATGAACAAACTGCATATGTACAAATAGGCTTCTACAACTTACATAAACTTGAATATATTTGCAAAATTGTTCTTTAACAGGTTCAAACTTATGCCCCAACTCTTCTTGAGACTCTCCAAGATAGTCATGTGACCACATAATAAGTAGGATTGCATCTTTGTTGATTCAAGGTTCGTTTGATCACTAACCGCCATAGCATCTTGTGCTTCCTTCAATGCACTCAACATTGTTTCCATCTTAGGACCAATTAGTCCTCTAAGCTCACAAACCCTTTCAACAATTTTACCTTCTTCATGCTTCAAAATTTTGATCTTGTCAAGCAAGGATATGACTTGACCTTCTTGATTTCCAACAAAAATGGTTAGATGATCGAATACTTGAGTGATATATCTACTAACTGTTTCTCATATTCTTTCATTTTCTTTTCAATGTCCTCAGTGAACTTAGATAAAGATAGAAATGACTTATAAATGTTACCACCTTAAGAAAAAGCACTTTGGATATTCTTTACACAAGTAGCTAATAGAGATTTATCATTAGCTATCATCCCTTTCAACCTACTGAACCTTTTAGCATCAAACTCCTTTTGAACCTTATCCATAGCTAACTTCTCAAGTGACTCAAAATGAGTACTTACATAATTAACAAGCTTCTTCAACTAACCGGATGGAGAATCAGATGAATCCTTGACATATGAAGGCATTATACTCTCCATAATATTGGATGCAAGATTCAACAGCTCACTATCTTCAATATGTGATTTCATAATTTCTTCCCTTGCCTTGGCCTGTGCAAATGATGCAACTTTTAGTTTATCAATGGGAGACAAAGTAGCCAAATTAATACGACCTTTAATCAATTTAGGATCAAACTCTTCATGTTGCTCTTCTAAAAACTCCTTCACTTCCTTAGCAGTATCTCTTGCTTCCATAAGAATCTCCTTCACTTCATCCTTCTTCTCTTGAGTCGCCTTGGTCATCCTCATCACAATAGATTCCATTTCATGCTTTAGAATAGCATTTTCTCTGGTAAGCTTTTCACATTCTTCTGTCTTTTCCTTCAGGGCTTGACTCAGCTCTTCATCTTCAATGCTTTTACTCTCTTTCTACTTGATTTGATCACAAAGTTTCCTTCTCTTCTCCCTTGACTCATTGATTTTATCTTTCAATGATTTAATGAACTTCTTAGCATTCTTGAGACTTGCTTGTAAATCCTGGACTTTAGATTTGGATTGATGAAGATCATCTAGGGCCACCACAAGTTGTTGTTGAAGACTGCTTGAATCCATTGAATTACTTTCATGAATCTTCCCCAAGCTTTTAAACTTCTTCCGATGAACTAGGCTCTGATACCAATTGTTGGAATCAAGGAACATTGAGAGGGGGGGTGAATCAGTGTTCTTCTATCTGATTCTTCTCTTCTGCTTTGTTCTTCTTTAACTCACATCACAAATCCTTTTATGCACAAGTAAAACTATGCATAGTCACTCTACAACCCTTCTGACATTTGCAACATACATCAACACACTTCGTACATACATCAAAATGATATAATCGATCGCTTATATATATCCACAACTAAAGATTTAATTGCTACATGTTGGCTCCGACAAAATATGAAATATTTACAAACTGTCAGCTCAATCCATAATTAATTTTCAATGTGCACCAACCAAAGTTGGCCACAACATAGTGAGGACCCAAATCAACATGCTTGAACACAAAAACACTTAAACAATTACTCCTTGAATATATGCAACAACTACATTCACTTAGTTGGCCTTCATGCACTATTAAATAGAAAATTAATCAACCAGATCTTCTAACTTGCACACGGATTGATATGAAGCTCTAAGATTCAAGAATAATAGAGATCATATACCAAAAAACCTTCCCTGAGATCCACAACTCAAAATGATAACAAAAAATTGCATATGAATTAATGAACACAATTTTGTCGAATCCTCTGTTCTTGCTTGACAGTTAATCACAAAACTTTGATCTAAAGTCTTCCAGTATGATCAAATGATGACGTGTGGATCGAATCACTGACTAGGGTTGCCATCAATGACAACACTAGATGACTTGTACAGTGTCTCTTTCCAACAATAGTAACTCTATCATTTGAAGGATGCAACCTACGAGGTGCAGAAGAAGATGAAGCCATTTGCTCTACTTTAATTGGCCCCTTGTATCTAAGAGTGTTTGCCTCAGGAATAGAAGGGTTAATGTCAAGGATTGTTACTGTTGATGTATTGATAACTTTACCATTAAAGTATCCTACATGGCTACCCCACACAACAACTATGACTATATCACTAGAAAGGTACAATTGCTCCAAGGTATCACCTTTTTCTTTCCAACTTGGGCCCCACAAATTAACATCAATGAAAGAATCAGAGATATCATATAGTTTAATGGTTCGTCGGATTGTTTTAGTTCCATTTTTCCTATGAACAGTTGAAATGTACCCAACATGCACTACAAGGCCAATAATTTCAACCAATTTATTATCACTATAGTTGCTTATGTCACTAACTGGCACAAAAGTAGAGATTTTTCTTGGGATGAGAATCTCATCTTCACACTATTTTATTGTTGATTTACCATCCAAAACAATTTCAAGATTACTATTTAATTTATTGAATATTTTATTGGCTTCTTTGACCAATCCCCTTGATATTAAATAAGTTGACCCCACCTCAACTCGACCATAATGCAATTCAACATTATCATTAAAACAAGTAATACGAATTTATGTCCCCTCCATATCTATAATTTCAAAACTAAATAGTTTCCCTTCACCTCTTTGTTTGTGGAAATGATACATCTCCCTAATATGTGTTACATGCCCTTTCACTGTCCAAACATTTTTATAAATGTTCAAAGCTTTAATAGGGATGACCTTTGGAGAGCTGGATTTTTTTTTAGGGGACATTTGCAAACCAAATTTACGGTTCTGTTTAGAAGGAAAAGGTGAGTCAGGCGCCAACATTTGCTCTTCTTACTGCTTGAACAAATACCTAGGGGTCCCAATAATTTGACAATCAGGCATAATCACAACTAGGCTGGATATTATTAAGGCCCTAGAAAAGAAGCAAAACAATATATTGGACAAATTATATGAGGCAGAAACAAAAGAGAGAATTTTTAAAAATATACAAGAAACAACGCAACCCACCTTGAATCTTGGATATTCCTATAGACGTAGTCTCTTAGACATACAAGGGACCCTATTTTCAAGGAACTTGTAAACAACATATCATTGCATTTAGAAGGGAGGGTTCCTATTTACAAATGGTGGCCATCAGACAAGACAACCTTGTATCACTCAACTTGCCCTTCATCATCGCCAAATGTTTTGAAGGACAAAAGTTTAAGGACCAGAGAGGGAACAACATCTCCAAAATTGATGGAACAAATTGCAAATGAAGTCAAAGTCGATTGTTTCTTTGTAGCCTACAAAGAGAAGTGTAATCAAGTAAAATGCACATCATCACACCAAATGGATAGAACGAATAAGAAAAACAAAGGCTGGAAAGAGATACATTTTTATGTGTTCTAAAAGATCAATGCATGTCTACTTCCATATCTATATCCTCTACTAGGGCCAACCATATATGTATACACCTAAAGGCCAATAAAACAGCAATAATAAGAAAGGTAGGAAATAATAACACCAAGTTTGTTGCAGGCGCAACGAAAAAGCAGTACAAACTTACAGAATCAAGGTCTAGAGGCTGGTGGATGGCATCCTCAGAGCCGAACTCCATAGCGTGACCTGTAGGATGTGACACCAAATCAATTTTTGGGGGCTCTAGAGACCCATCCATGAAGCTCGATTCCGCAGACATAGTTCTGGGACCCTTTAAAGGCAAGAAATCTTCCAATTGTAGTTGGTTGATTGGCACCTCTATATCATAGTAAAAATCAAAGATTAATCTATTGCAACATTCAATCCCAACTGGTAGACAACTTAGAAATAGTCACAATGTTTGAGGTTGCCTATAAATGTATGCATGTATTTTCTTGCTATATTTCTATAAATACCTATATACAAAAATTTGTATATGTTGCTACTTGTTTCCTTCATCCTTTTTAATAGAAACAATGGAATATACAACATCAACAATGAAAATTCTTAAATGCATATATGGATTGAATTTTTCCTTTGTCTACACATTTTTAAAAACACATATAACCAGATATATATCCATACGTACACATGTATATATTTATTTATATATGCAACAATATATCTAAATGATAACATATTCCATCCAAACAAAATAAGCACAGTAAAGATTACAGAATTTTAAAAATTAAAAACAGTCCTTGTTACAAGAACAATAGAATAATTTGTTATAGGCAGCTTTAAATAGATGATTGGAAAACAATATCATGAAATTTATTGATACTTAAACAGATGAGGGCAGAAAAATATCATGAAACATGTTAATACAAGACAACAAATCTATGTAATAGTTTCCTTGTAAATTATAGATTCGTAATCTCTTGTGCAATACTTATTGACCAATGAGCAACACTTAGGAACATCCTTTGTTGAAGAGACAAGGTCCACATTGTCATTATAAAGTTTGGGCAACTCTTCTCTATTTCAAGAATTTTTACAATAATTTGCTATCAAACCAACACCGCAATGGTTATTTCAACAATGCAACCTAATCAATATATTTTCTCACACATTTTGTAGTATGCTTTCCCATACACACATATATACACACACACACACATATGTATATTTATACATACACACACACACACATATATATATATATATGTACATATATATACATACATATATATGCATCTATATACATCTATATACATATATATATACATATATACATACATATACTGTAGATTCAAGCTCCATTATTTGGCACTAAATATTATAGAGAAATAGGAAAATTCTAAAAGGACTATTAGGAAAGCACTCAAGAACCACAAAAATAAAGATAGGAGTGATTGTATATGTATGGATATGCAGAGGGTTTGTTATTTGTTTGAAGTTTCCGATGGTATTTTCGTCAGCTGAGTCATGAATAGGATTTTCCATGTAATAGTTGTTTTACAATTTCTTTGTTTCT
>VDFB02357051.1:136837-161320 GCA_007258455.2 Sequoia sempervirens | reverse complement strand
TGTCCTTGTAGGATTCTGAGCCATTCATTTTGGGTGGGATTTGTCTTCTACTGTTGATTTCAAAAAATCAAATAGTGGCTGCATTCAATTCCTCAACTGCTGTGATTTCTTTGGATTCTCATGGGTGCTTTTGTGTAGGCTTTGTTGAAGTATTATATATGGAAGTTTGTTATTCATTTAGTTGTTGGTCGCTAAGCCAATTGTTTGGTTTTGATATGTATACAACTAGTTCTAGGGCATCAAACATTGAGTGTCTGGTTTGCAAATGCTGATATACATCTTGTAAAGTGTAGGAAGAATGTTGTAAAGCACATCTGTCTATAATGGTATGTCTCCATTGCTGTTTCTAATGATTCAGAGAAATATAGTTGCAGTTATGTATTTTCTCTCACCACAATTTTTGCTGTGACTGTATTAAAGGTCTGATGTATGTGTGATAGCATTTAATGCATTGCAAAACATTTGTAATGGTCATTCCTCTGTTGCATATGAATTGTTGCAGTTCTGTTATGGATAATTAAGTATGTCCATTGCATATGATGTAATCTTTGATTTGTATGTAAATGCAATTTGGTTTTGTTGATACTTTGCTGGATGTATCTCCTTTCTCTTTGCTATTCATGACTCTATTGCTCAATGGAGTAGGCATCGGTCCATATTGGTAAAGGATCAAACACTCATCATTTAAACAACCACTTTGTCTATGTTAGGTTTATGAGTACATTAGAGTTAGTTTATAGTATACATGCTGTTCATGTTTCATTATTGCAAACCAGGGTACAATCTCAAGCAACATCAATTAGAATGCTGTTATTATCAATAGGTGCACATGTAAGGTTTTATATCAACTTCACAAGAGGTTTTATGCACAGCTAGTTTGTCTTTGGCCTAGTGACAATTATAGGGGTCGAGCTTACATTGGGTATAGCTCTTGTTGTTGCAATCATGTTACATTTTAATTTGTGTAAAACCCTATTAAGTACAACTCAAGGAATACCCTTTTGGGTCTAGTTGAGCCCAAATTGCAGGAGAGACTACCCACTCTTGTCAGTTGGTCTTTAACCCTCCTTAGTCTGTTGATGAACCTCTGTTTTACCTTCTTGAAGACACCCCTTGACCTTGAAGGCAAGATCATGTTCTAGGATTGTGGAGTAGTGGTTTCTGAACCCAATATGCTCAACACTTTAGTGGCACAATTTTCTTGTGTATGAAGGTTGTAGTTTTCAAGTATATGATGTGTGCAAATTCCTTCTAAATAGTTTAGAATCAATCTACAATATTTTGTGCAAAGGCCTTTTAAGATAAATCTTTTAGGTAAGCACTAAGGTGGCTTGATTGGTTAGAGTCATTTCACTCAGGTTGGAATGAATCTCTAGTTTGTACATGAGCTAATTTAATCAGAACTATAAATCTTTAACTTTCAGACATATATACTATTTGTTTATGTGGTAATGGAAGCCATTGTACATAGTTTATAATGTGAAGGGGTGGATTACATTGTTGATTGAATTGTTGAGTAATTTGTGGTTGATATTACATGTAGACGATCCTATTCCTTCCTCTTAAGGGAGATATATGCACTATCTTGCATGTGGGCATATCACTAGTAGTTAAAATTTGGGGAGACATGTAGATCTATAAACTTTGGACAAGAGAGATTGCAATGAATGTTAGACCTCGTTGATCAATGTCTAAGTTGACAAGTTCCTCAAAGAAGTTTATAATGATTTTCAACCAAAAAAGAAATCTTCCACAGATTATGAGCCAATAAATAGTGTACATGAAGACAAGAATACGTCCCCCTTAAATCTGTTGTTGTAGAGTTGTATGTCTTGAACATTATGGCTGTCACATGATGCTAAAGTGTTTTCTAGTAGATCTAGAAAATAAAGGTTAAGGGTTGAGTTAAAGAGAAGGAAAAAGGAGTTAAAAAGTATGCACTTGTTTCAACTTTGACAACTCTAAAATCATTAACAAGTGCATTTTCGCCATAGCCAACATGCTTGGCCATAAGAATAGCTTTCCTACGCAAAGAAATCCACTCCACATGGGAAAAACTTATTTGGGAAAACTCATAAACTCTAACGAAGTGATCGAACTGTTTTTCAAGACCCCTAATGAAAAATAGGTACAAGGTACTAAAGGAAAATATAGGCTTAGTATTAGATCCTTAGCATAAAAAAGCCAATTGTTATGGTCCGTGTCCCCTATAAACGATTGACACACTAAGATGGTGAAGCTTATGGTTAATACCTATTGCAAAGGAGTTGATACCTTCTAATAATGACATCCTCCTCATCGTGTGAAATGTTTCCACTTTCCATGCTTAATAGTTAATATGAGGATGAAGATTATTCAACCAACACAATTTGTAACTTTTCCTACACTGCTTCAGGCCTGCAATACATATAACCAAAGCTTCTACTTAATTAACAATATAAATGCCACAAATGATTAATGTTATATGTCAAATGCATTGTGTAATGGAAGAGCACAAATTTACTTATTCACTTGCTTTTGGGGAAGATAACTTCATCCATCATAGCCATGAATTTTCATTTATTTACTCAAAATAAATGCCAATAAAGAGCATTGGAGAGTCACATTTGATGATTGTTTATATCGATTCCTACCATGAAGCTTTTATTTGTTTGTTATAATCAGTCTTTTAATTTTACAGATAAAGAGAGGACATTTGATCAACATGAATGTAGGACAAGGACCCATTTTGTAAACATCTTACCACCATCTGTGATTTTGGTGGACTACATGTATTAGATGTTGTATTCAACATGGGGTTGCCTATACCTTTGCAAGTTGTTGTATCTTTGAAGCATCCAAACCAAAAATAGAATGTGGGTTATCAAGAATCTCAAATAGAAATTTAATTCTCAGCTGTAAATATTCAATAACATCACTAGCCTTGCAAACCTAAGTTACCGGTTCACCCTTGGGGGCCCCTGCGTCCCGGTTTGGGTTCAGTCCCCTGTGGGTTTGGACAGGGTCCGGCCTAGTCAAACTTGGGTGGGACCCAAGGTGTCTTTGGGCATTTATGAAGATTTTTTGTGAATTTTAATTTTTTTTTTTTAACTTTAAAAAGTCCAATTCGCCCCCTAACCTTGAAATGATGTCCGCCATGAAGGTTTGTGTGGCTTTGAAGGTCTTAATTTTGACTAAACCTTAAAGTTGTTTAGATTTCAGCTCAATATGCAGGCCTTGCCTAAATTATTTCCTGCAAGACTAATAGAAGTTAATTCAAATCAGACCAAGGTGATACTTAATTTGATCGACATCTGGTTACAAATTGGTTCACCAGCAACCTATATTCAATATTCTACAACCCTGTGCCTTTTCATTTGGATATCTAAGTTACACCAAGCCAATTGTGACTGCTAGGGGCACTTCAATTAGATATCTTTCTTTTAGTTTTTGTTGAGATTTTTTTTATTGTGGATAATAATTTAACTTACATATTAAAGCATCTATTGCTAATTAGATCTGTGAATACTCTATATATTAGATGTTTAATATACGTGAGATATTGCTGACATGATTTTTCTATTTACAACCCACTAGCTTTTATAATTGTAGATTTTCAACAACTTCATTTATATAAAAAATGTAGAGAACAAAATATATAGATTTTCATTGATTTTTAGAAGCAAAACAAAACCATTAGATTTACTATATCATAGTCAAATGCACTTAAGTTGATATTGCCAGTTATATTTTACTTCCAAAATCTTTTGGCTTTCCAACCATTTTATTTTTCAAACCTCATAACTATGATAGGAATTTTGAAGCACAAGTTTGGAATGCAATAACAAATAATATTTGAATTTCCAAAACAATCTTTTTATATGAGTGCATGTTGGTAGAAAAACCTTGACCGAAGTCCAAGGTTTAATATTCTATTATGTAGTAAACCTTGGTGTGATGCAATAAAAAGGGACAACTTAGATATGCAATAAGTACAAACAAACCAAATTATAATAAATTATATACACCTATAAATTATATAGATATTGTATACACCTATAAAATCATATATTAATATACTTTAATAGTTTATACATGTCTTGTAATTATTTTCTTATGCTTTACTCTCGCTTATCATCTTTCTTATTCTCACATATATTCGATTCATATGACTCATTCTCTTATCTCCCACTTTTTCCTTCTTTATATAGCCTCTTAATGCTTTTTCATAATGCCTTTCTTTCATATCCTTTCATAATAACACGTAAATATTTTATTCTCGCAAATTTACCTTTTCCTTTATGATATTTTACACTTTTATAGCTTATTTAGGCGTATTAGAGGTGATTTAGGGCTATTGAAGTGGTATATAATGGATATATGGGTCTAGAAATGACCCAAAATTACATTTCTGGTGCCTCACAACCTTGTACATCTTGCCATCATTCTCCCTAGACCTGAAACATTGTCTTGTCCTCAAGACAACTTGGTGAAATCACTTGTAACCTACAAGAGTTAATCATGATTGACTTTCTTGCCATGGTTCTTCATCTATGTGAGGGGAAATTTGTAGTATGCCTTATTTTTTTGTGACATGTTTCCATTTTACTTGTGTCTTCGACTTTATTCATCACTTATGGGGTTATATTCTATGTAACCCCTTTATTCTGCTACCCCTTTTACTTCCAAATTAAGAGAAGTATCTTCATCTTTAACTTAATTTTATTAATAAATCTAAGTTGGTATGGCCTTTTCTTTTGAGATTTTATATCTCTAGTGATCAACATCCCTATTTTTTCTTCCACTTCCACCTTTATGTTCCTTTGTTCCTTTTCCATTCCTTCTAGACCAATTGTTTGAATGTGTAGAAGATGACAAACTTTGGGTGGTATCCCTACTATTCCTTGTAGCATGAACTTGATGGGTTCCCAATTATTTGTAACCACTTGTGGTGTCACTTTGAAGTTATTCCTCTTAATTTTACTTTGAGACTTTTCAATTGGGAATGTGATGAGAGCTTGAAACCTTTTATGTACTTGATATGTCTTCCTACCTTGATCACAAAAGTTAAATAATTTAAAAAATCCTAGTCCTTTGTTTGTCCTTTTTATTCTTGATGCACATACCAAGAACAAGGTAGTGACTTTAACGTCCAATAAAAGAAGTGGACTCATACTAATTTGTTTGTTGCTACCCTTTTAGTCAAGAACTTCTCAAAATATTCAATATGTTTGCTTGGAATAGAAGCTCCTTTATAAATAGGCATCTTGTGTATTAGCCATTCCTTCTTTACAAATCTACATTTAATTTCTATGTCTAGATTTCTCCATGTGAGGATGTTTTCTTTATGGGTTTTCCACCATCATCTTGCATTCCTTATCAAAGCAACATCTAGGACTGCCATCCTAATCTTCTCATAGGATTCCTCTTTTGTCATCTTCTCTAGATAATTCTCAACATCCCCAATTCCAACTTATTTGGTATAGCTCTTACGATTATTCCATATGAGGATTTTAGTTTTTATTGTAAGTCTTCTCCACTTTATCACATCATTGGTTTCAATATAGGCACTATTATTTATATCCATATTTTATGTTCCTTTGGTTTTCCTTATCTTCTCAACTATTTATCAATATGTTCTTCATTGTCTTCTTCAATAGAGGTGGCATGAGAGATGGTGTTTGCTTAGGGAGGGTCATTTCTCATGTGGTCTCTTGATTTGGGGGATCATATGCTTTGGGATTTTTTTTCTTTTCTCTTCTAATCTTAATTGACTCTATTACTACTTTTCCCTTTATTAGACTTTTTCTCTTTTATTTGTTTTTCTCTTTCAACTTTTATTTCACAAACTCATATCTTTAATATATAAGGTGTTGCCTCTCCTTAGGGTTTCTCTATAGTTTCCTCATTATCCATCAATTCTAGGGACGTTTCCTTTTCTCTACCTCCATTCAGTAAGAGCCCCCTTGGCATTCATATCTTTTTCAGCTGCAACCCTCCTAGCGTGCTCTAAGTCAATCCTCAAACACTTCATCTTCTATGGGTCTTTGTATTATGGCATCAATGATTCTACCAATTGGTGATCTCCCAACATTTTTGCTAACTACCTCATTCCTTTTTTTTCTTCTAATTTATTCTCTATATCCCATTACTTCTACTACTTTATTCATCCTACATTGCTTATTCATTTTATTCCCCAAGCATTGCCCCTACTTTGTCTCAATAGTCGTGTCTTTTTGGATCTCCTCCCTTCTCTATGCCATAACTTTCGTGCCTTATTCCTTGAAGGCTAGTGCTTATTGTGTATTACCGCACCTCTACATAATAAATATTTTCACCATGTATAATTTTTTTTTAAATCCATTTTTTTCACTTCTCGACTTTTTAACACTAATTTCTTTCTTTGGTATAATCTCCCTTCTTATGCAACAACAACCGAGGTCTCGACAATGGAACCAAATGTTAATAGAACAACCTTGATCGAAGTTCAAGGTTTAATATTTTGTTATATGTAGTAAACCTTGGTGTAATGAAATAAATATGGAGAACTCATATGCAATAAGTACAAACCAAATTATAAAAAATTATATACACATATATATACACCTATAAAATCATATATTAATATACTTTAATAGCTTATACATGTCTTATAATTAATTCCTCATGTTTTACTCTCACTTATCATTTTCTTTATCTCACATATATTTGATTCATATGATTCATTCTCTTATCTCTCACTTTTCCCTTCTTTATATAGTCTTTAAATGCCTTCCTATCATATCTTTTTATAATAACACTTAATTATCTTATTCTCACGAATTTACCTTTTCCTTTATGATGTTTTACACTTAGCTTATTTAGGCTTATTAGAGGTGATTTAGGGCTATTTAAGTGGTATATAATAGATATATGGTTCTAGAAATGACTCATAACCTTCCATATCTTGCAAACAATGCACACCAATTTTTTCAAAACAATAATTTTTCTTTGCTTTAAAATACTGATTAAATTATTGCAATAAATTTGAAACATTCCCAAAAAATCCACAATTATGTCTGTTGTATCCTTTTAATCTTTTTTTGGGGTTAGGTTATAGGCTGCCTCTTTTGTTACTGTTGTGTTCCTTGTCTCTACATTGAAAAGGGTCCCATCTTCATTGCAGTATCATAGGTCCGTTGCTTGGTGTATTCATGAATCTCCCCAATCTTTAGCTACCAGGTATGCTTGCATTCAAGACAATGCATGTCTCCCTTAGGAAGAGGGAGGAGGATCGTCTAAACAATTTGCTTCAACCCCTTCCTAACTACACTTTGTACCCTGCTTTCTATTGCCAAACTTTTAAAAAGGCTTGCATTTTTTCCAAAATTTGGTGTTTATACAAATGGTGCACTCATTGCAGCTACCTATTGGTGTGCCCGTTGAAAGAAAATTCAAGTTCTGCCATATATATATATGTATGTATGTATGTATGTATGTATGTATGTGTATATATCTATATATATATATAATATATGTGTATATATATATATATCAAATAGTACATAATTTACTTAAAGTTTTATAAGTTTGCATTGTGGACCGACATAGAGTTCTATTGAAAGTTGTCCAAAATTTTAACATATCTTGATTTAGTCAGCATGAAAGCCTACATCTAAGTCAGCTTTATATCTTTTCTTGTCCAGAAAACCCTTTGCCTTACACATTGGCCATGTCAAAGGCTGCTGTGGATAATTGCAAAATAGCCATAGAGGAAGAGAATAAGCCTATATATCACATTAATTTCAAGGTCAAGCATCAGATTGCCCTTTTTTTCCATATTTTGTAATTCCAAAATCCCTAATTATCAATACGTAGATTTTCAATATTAAAAAAAAATATCTTTTGACAGTTAGTAGTTTACAGTTTGTCTTTGTTTTTTTGAGTTAGCATAATTCTTAGTTTATTGTTCTACTAAAATTTGTCTTAAAACCCTTGGTAAAATAGCACGGCATGTTAAATTGGCAAGGTAAACACTGGGGTTTATAAAATTTATTGACAGAACGGATGCCCTGAATGTGGGCAATTGTGATACATTTACTGGGGAGGAGACTGTTAGAAATAGTGTGTGGGTGACACCTACTGGTAAATTTTTTTTTGCCAAAATCATATCTAAATTGAATTATGTCACTTTCTGGTAATGGATTTGTCTACCAGATCTATCATGGGGACCTGGGTCCAGTAGAGAGATCCAAAACATTTGGACCTAATCAAACTATTCAAAATTTCAATGTGACCCTTTCCTTGATGATGGGTTCAGTAGAGAGATCCAAAATGTTAGAACCCAATCAATTTGATGCACTGTAAACAGAACTTTAATTAACATAAATTGAATTGGAAATGGCATACACAGTAATAATCTTCTGAGATTGGCTTTTATGGCACCATGATGTTCCTGAACTGGAGCTTAACCATGTAGTGATAATAGTGATTTCTCATTAAATATGTATTTTTTGAATAGTGATCAGTCCCACATGAGGGGTGCAACACCATTGTTGCAGATTTATAATGGAACATTGAAGATGGTCACAAGAAAGGGATAAAAAAGATGTAATGAGATGTTCTTGTAAACTTAAAACATATATCAGGTGGTGAAAGGATACTTGAATATATAATGACCTATCAACTTCATGTTTGGTTATGCCATCTCCTCATATTTTTATATATAATAACAACATATTTATGCCTTGTGTGCTCTCTGCTCGGTGATCAATATCCTCTAATGTAATTTGCAATTATCGCCTGTCGTGAGTCCTCCTACCCTAACCTGCCTGCTGTGCCCTACCCTCTGAATTACATTCAGTATTTAAATTGAAATATTACACTTATAGTCTCGAAAGATTGCCACTATTTGGGCTACTCATAGAAGGGTTTTAGAAACCTTAAATTTTAAAGTATATGATTTGAAAATGTGGAAATTGTGCTTAACAAAAAAAGGAAAAAGCTCACCTAAACAGTTGCTTGATAAATTTGGAGATCCTTATAAGCTCTTAAGCTGTGGCATCTACCTCTTATAACTCATATTTCACTTTTTCATAGCTGCCTAGATATAAGTCCTTTCAATTGACATGGGTAATATCTTTTGCTTAGTTTAGGATTTTGTTGGTTCCTTCCACCTGTTAATGATATTTTGATATACTCTATAATTTTCTTATATTTCTCTTATTTTCAACATTTATATTTATTTGGTACTTAGCCTACTTATAAGGTACATGGAAAAAAATAGCCTTCCTGGATTTTGCAATCCTTGATGATGTTTTCAAACCTGATACATCTGAATCTAATCAAACTACTCAGTGGATCCCAGAGGAACTTTGCAATTCAATCTATTTCTTTTTTCTTTTCAGTAAAGGTCACACTTATCTGTTAGACCTCCATGTTGCAATGCAAATTTTTAATTAACCACCTGTGCTAATCAAGGTAGTACGATTTATTGTATTCTGAATGATTATGCCAAGGTATGTGGCATACAAATGTTACTTTACATTTCATTATTGATGCTTTGACTATAATGGCTGCTACTTATGCTTCCCTGGATGATAAAACTTGAGACTAAAAAATATTTAATCATTTTCCATTTTTGCAATGGAAACACGATTTAAAATGCATTTGTGTATATCAGCTTAATTGCTACATGGAAATCCATTATTAACATAAACACTAGGCAACATTCTTATGTCTTCATTTATTAATTATTTTATTACAGGAATCCCATGTTCGTCTTGAGGAGTCAAAAAGGTTAGTTGAAGCAAAGTGTGCACTGCGTCGTGCTAATTTGACTCCAGAAAGGCCAGGTAGGCACTTGATATCTCTTTATGATTTTTCAACAAAGGAAGAGCACTGTCTCCTATAGTTTTTAAAAAATGGCTTTCTGCTTTTCTTGTTATGTCTTTTATTTGACTTAGTTCTAATTACTAGTGTCACTGTTACTTCCCTTTTGCTGTGATTAGATGATTTTAATTTGTGAGAATGTTGAAGCCACATGTTTGGAATTCCTGTTTTATTATGCAATAATTCTTGCTATGATTCCCAGCAATCTTGGTGCCTCTCAAATTTATCCTTAAAAGCTGTTGATCTAGGTGGTATTAGGGAACAAAACACTGGAAAGATACCAAATAAACTAGGTCACCTTGTTGGGGCATAACTTATGACTGTAGCTTGAAATGACTATTCAAAATGTGTCAGGAAGCTTACAATGTTTAAAATAATAAAACACGATGAAAGGCTGTTGACACTGTTTGGCAAAGTTTGACCCTCAAGTAGTTCTGGAAAGGCCTAGAAATGGAAAAATATTATTTGGACCCAAATTTGGGTATAATTGTCTTCATTTGCCCATATCAACCAGTCCAATTTGTCCTCATCCATGCATAATAATTTTGTCATTGCTTTTATAACGCATTATGTTTCTTTAATTTAGTGTGTTGTACTCTGGATATCCAGTCAAATCCATCGAATATATCTTTCTGCTAGTCTAAAATGTTGGATGCTCCTTTATATCTTTCCTAGTCATACCAGAAAATGAATTGTCATAACATTTTAAAATATTTTGTAACCCTTGTTTCTTTTTGACAAAACAGATTAATACCCACAAATAAAAAAGCTTCCATTTCCTTTATATGTGTGTATTGGAATAGATATTGAATATTGTATGATTAATCTCCCTTGTAGCATAATTAGATTGAAATCACAAGCATGTACAGGATTAAGTTAAAAGGTGGGATGTGCTGGTTTGGCAGCATTGATCTTTCTCTATGTATGTTCTATTTTTGGAAACTGCTGATGTACTCTCTCTCTCTGCTGTTGCAATGTTCATTCAAGTTATTAGGGTTGAAAGGAACTTATAACAGTCATAAAGCATGTAACAGTCACATACAACAAGACTGCAACACAAAAGATTACTGTTGATGGGTGTTTTTGCACTTTTTCAACACGGACAACACACGAGTATGCTGTCTCTCTTGAAAGGTGAAAATCTGCAACTGAGTTTCAGAAAATCACCCCAAGGTCTCTCGGTGTCAAGTCATGACTTGCAAAAACAACTCAGTTAGTTGATGTGATTTGTTAGTAATCACAAGGGGCCTTTATGGTTCGCTAAGCAATGGAGGTTTTGGGTCTGCCAATGGAATTTCATAAATTCTGGAAATGATGAACAGTTGCTGCAAGTCAGGACAACAAACTAAAACTCCTTTTCTTCATCAGATTTGGCTTTACAATGATGCTGGAAGTTGTTTCTAACTTCAAATTTTAAAGAAATAGCAAAAGGAAAAGAGGTTAGAAGTTTCCTAAATCTACAACTATGACGAACAGTAACAATGGAGGATGCTATAGTGGACAGACTTCCCAAACTGAATTTTACTTAACCAGGAACAGCCCACAGTCTCATAAAACTAGTGCAATTTTCAAGGGGTCTTTGCAGATTTTCAAACTGTATATTCACCTCTAAAACATGAATAACAATTGAACTTAGGTGCAGCAGAAATAATAAGCCCAGACTAACTTTATACAATAGCTTATCATCAACAAACAGCCAAAAGTATGAACTGGAAATGCATCAAACACCATAGCATACATCCACCATTAAAGCACAACTTGAAATACTATCTGAAAATGGGCTTGAATTCGAAATAACAATGCTGAAATTAACTACTTGGAGCTAGAATCATGCACACATGGAGAGCAATACACAAGAAACCATCAAAACAATGCTTTTGTCATATATTTTGCAACAACATGTCTTCACAACAATTCATCTCTCTCTTGAAAATGAGAGGATGCCCCTATTTATAGTTTTCAAAAAGTAGAATGAATGGGACAAGATTCATTTACAATGAGTGGCTCAGATTCATTTTAGATTAGGGTTTCACCTACCCCCAATATATTACAATATAAAAATAGACTTTTGTCCGTTTCCCTATTTTGTCTTCTAGTCTATCTTGTCTTTTAGCTGACTTTTAACTTTTATGACTATTTTAACAAATATTCATCAGCTATAACTGGATTTCCAGCTTCTTTTTGTGCACTTGCATATTCCACGAACTTCCCGATCATAGTCTGAAATTTGTCCCACTTTGCAAAATCTGATTTGGTGATGCGGAGGGAGATCCCCCCGAAATCACTTACCATTTCTTCATGGTGTTTTACATATGTATCCCCTGCTTTGACCATTTGTTCCGACCATGAGAAAACCCATGCAGCAAAGTCCATGAAATCAACTGACAAAGTATCGCTGGTGCCCTATTCCATTTTATTGTGGAATTCCTGCTTGATCTTCCCTGGATCCAGTTCTAGAGTAGGTGCCTCATAGCCAGTCATCAATTTTAGAAGGTCGTCTGCATCAGCCAAATGAGTAGCAATGCTGGCTTGGATGTCCTCCAGCTCTATTAATGCCCTTTTCTAAAATTACTTTCCTGTACTCTAGGGTATGTAACCATTCATCAAGTAGGCCATGATCCCCCTTTGGTGAGGCCAGTTCTTTCTCCCAGACTTTCGGAGATAGCTTCAGTATACTTTGCAATTTGGGGTATGTAATCCTGTAGAGCTCCGGGAAGACCTTATAGGTGTCTGCCCGTGGCTCGATCGCCTTCTTTAAGGCCAAGAAGTGGTTGTCTGCTTTGACGGCATAATGGATGCCCTTCTTGCCCATGTCGATTACCCTCCTAAACCAATCACAGGTAGATTTGCTCCAATTCTTCATTCTCTCTATTTTATTCACCTCCTCCTTGGAGAGCAAGGCGGGCGCTAGTGATTTTGTCAGAGCCTCTTCTTCTGTTGAAGTCCACTATTGGATGTAATCAGTAAGTTCTGCTACTTGTGCCTTTAGCTCTTCCTTTGTGGACTGGTCTTTGTTCATTTGTTGCAAAATGGAGGAAACAGACCCTTGGAATTCATCAATCTTCTGCTCGCGAGATGCCGAAGCCTAGGTTGATGGTGGATATGTGATAGTCCTGCCCTTGAATAGTGTTTGTGTCTTTGCCTGCTATGGGAGTGGCCACCTGCAGTGTTTTGGACCTAGAAGCGTCGATTGTGATGTGTGATCGGATCTTAGGCTTCTTTTCTTTCCGGGTCCTAACATGTGCCCTTGCCAATATGGCTTCCAACCGAGCCTTGGGGTCAACAACTATCGGAGCCTTCTTCTTCAGTTGTTGTTCCAACCACGAGGGGACCTCTTTTTGACGTTTTGGTGGTTCATGATCACCTTCCTCTTCTTGTTCCTTGTGAGGCTAATCCTTCTCGTTCCTGGGAGCCTCTTCATCATTTCTTTCTCCTTCATCTGGCCCTTCTTGCATAGTCCTCTCTTTATCAGGCTCAGTGATTTCTACATCTTGAATTTTATCTTCTCCCGGTGCCGTCCTTTTATCTTCTTCATGCTCAACCTCAACATTCTTCGGGGACTCGACACTTCTCTCTTCTATCTTTTCTTCTTGATCTTTTTCTCCCTCCCTTTTCAGAGGCATTTCTTCTTGTCTAAGGCCCTCATCTTGGCCAGCTTGTGGAGGCCTATCAATTATCTCCACATCAACCTCTGTGTCCATTTTCCTTTCCTCAGAGCAATGCTCCTTGGGGCTTGCCTCTTTGTCTTGCTCTTGATTAGATGTTTCAAGTTCACAATACTCATCAAGCTTTTTAGCATCTTCCCCCTCGGGGATTTGTTGTCCCTCTTCATCAGAAGCCACCCTGTCTAAATTCATGCTTAATCCACCCTCAAGGTGCTCAAAGTAGTCATCCCTATTTGAGTCTTCTGGCTCTTCAGCAGTATCCTTTGCAGCTTCCTTGGGTTGCTCTGCATTGAGCCTCTCCATTTCTTCTGAAATTTGCATTGTGGCCTCCATTTTTGGTGGCTCGATATGTGGTGGAGGGAGAGGCAAAGCGGTGCAAGTTGAGCCATTAATGCCTGGACTTGGGGATTGAGTATCACCCTAGAAAGCTCATTTGGCATAGTTTGCATGTAGGCTGCAAAGACATGAGGCAGGGTGAGGGGTGCCATGGTAGTTGCTGGCAGAGATGAAGGCAGAGTGGAAAGAGTGGGTAGCGGAGGCAGGAGAGAGGCAGACGAGATTGGGGAAGTAGTGGAAGAGCAAGAGTCTAACACCACCATCGGAGCAGTCGGTGAGGCGGAGTTGAAGTGGACTGAGATGTCCACAACAGGTGGAGACGAGACGGGCAAAGGTTTTAGAGTGGAAGGGGATTGTGTGGCAGCAACGAATGGAGGAATGGAGTTAGTGGGCGGTGGCGAGCGAGGTTGTTCAGACTCTTCTTCCTATTCATGCTGGGGTCCCTCCTCCTGGATAGTTGGCATTTCGAGAACAAAGGTTCCCGTTTTCTTTGCTTTCTTTAACGGTTGCCCCTCTATTGCCTTCCTGGTGTATACCTTGTGTTTAGGCTTCCGCTCAGATGTTTCTTTCCTCTTTTTAGATTTGGTAATAGGAGGAGACTTGGGTGCCACACCTGATGAACCTACGACGGCATCGCTGTCTGTTTCACTCTTGAGCTCATCCTCAAGCTCTCCATATGTGAGCTCTGCACCTTGCTCTTGCAATTGAGCTATCTGCCAATCGATCCACTGCTTGGTCCTTTGTTCAATGGGGCGGGTGATAGTATCTAGGTCAGTGACCTGTTCAGCCCAATCAATTATTGGCAATGGAACATTAGCCAGGGCATGGCATCTTTGATCCAAAATATTATCATCTTCAACAATTTGATCTGGCATGGGGAACAAATCAATAGACTTCACAAACTGGGCGGTCATCCTCATATAATGCCGCATCTAAACCTCCTTGTCATCCTCACAATTAGCCCAAAAGTCCTCAATGTGGGGTCGGTGGGCATATTGTCTTCCGACTTGCTTCTTTAGTTTGCCATGGGGATCCACATTTCCCCTATTGAAATTCCAAGTTATACTCTGCCAACTCCTTCTCAGAGTTCTCAACACATGGGGCAGCAAGGCAAGAGTACATTCCCTGTCTGAATGTAAGGGGGTAGGGGACCCCAGCATGGTGCTTGTTGCTTAGTAGGGTATGGGCAGTTTGCAGCTGCTAAGTAAGCTCTAGTAGGATGATTCTGTCACTGGGGTAGCACAACAGCTGGTAGGGTCTTCCGAGAATCCCTCTGCTCTGATGTATGTGAATTTCGGGAATTGGATGAACAGATATCCAAAACCCTTTATGACTGCTTTGGCATTGTGTGTCACTCTTCTGTGGTAATCTCTCCCCAGGGTTCTGATAATGTGCCCAATGAAGGCATCATTGACTCTTCTGTAGTCCTTCTTGAAATTCCTATACTGTAATTGGGGGTAGCAGTTGTATACTTTGAGTTGTCCCCTCTTTGTTTCTAGTGTTCCAACACAGAATAATCCTTTGTATGGGAATTTGACTGCTAGGAGTTAGACCAAATATGAAGTCATGTAGAATTTGGAGGTCTTCTTCACTGCCATGAATTGATCATGCAAATTGTTGCTTATCATCTTAGCCCAGTGGAATTTGGCGGTGCCTTGAAGGATTTCTTCCACAAAGTAAAGCATTCATTCTTCAAAGAACGTGGCGGTAGGCAGGCCCATTACTCCGCTCAAGAGGGTAACCAAATCATGCAATTCTTCTACGAAGTCGCTCCTAAACAACTTTTGGGGCACCTTATTGACACTGCCTCTCTTGTCCTTTAGCCATGCTTGATTTATTGTTCTCTTGCACCCAAGAGGATCAAGTTGCCATATCTGCAGAGCAAACTCCTTTTCCACTTCCTCCATCTTCTCAAAGGTCAGGATGCCAAATGTCCTGCCAATAGATTGGGTGGATAGATTTGCTAGCACCCTCCTATCCTTTGAGATTATTCTTTTGTTTTGTGGGTGATAGCATTCCTGGCGAGCCATTACCAATTCCAGAGCAATCAAGGTGGGAGGAGAGCTAGCTACTTTTGCAAGGCCACTTTCTTTGATTCTTAAGGCTTCCTCCGTTGTGGGTTTAATTATCACTCTATGCTTGAACTCATCTATGTTGACGTGCCTAAGGTCGGTGTCAAAGATTTTGTCCTAGTTGGATGTGTTTTTAGAGGTGCACTCCACCCCATGGAATTGATACTTCATTTGTTCTTTCTCTTCTTTCCCTCTAGGGGTCTTGGCTGGTATCTTTCCCTTTTCAACCTTCTCCACCGGCTTTTTCGATGGCCACTCAGTTGGTTCCATAAATCTTGCACATAAGAGGTGCAGTAAGTGCGTTGACAAATTCTGCCGAAGCCGTGGGGTTGAAAGATGTAAGGAATGGTGTAGAGGGAGCGGTATCCCACATATGACATTCCGATAGGAAATTCCCACATGGCATAATTGTTAAGTGATTTGGGCGACACCTTCAGTTGTTTTCCTTTATTAAATTGATCCTTTGTGGCTTGTGCGGGTGTGAGGAACGCGGGTGCCAGGGGTGGGAAAGCTGTTAGTGTTTTCCTGTTAAAGAGTGTCCCTAGGCAAGCGACATCTTGCAAACAGAGTTCCGCATTGTGGAACCCGCATGTGCATTCTGCTTAGTCAAGTTCGTTTAAGTTCTTAGTAAGTTGTGACTTACGGATTGCGGTGTTGGGTAGTACGGGAGCCATGTAGCAGATTGCCGTTGGGTTTTTGTTGCTGAGAAATGGCCATATGAGGACGATGTTCCAGCAGCAGTGGCCCGCATGGGCGGACCCATCGAAGAGACTCGTTTGAAGGTTTGTTACTTGTGCATTTTCATATGGACAACATTGGTGGGTTCTGGGTCCGTGTGGCAGAGAAGTGGTGAAGTTTCGCCATTAGGAAATGATCGAGAAGGGCGGACCCGCAGAAGTTGTTTGACCCATAATTTTGCCGATGAACTTGTAACTTTGTTTTAAGGAAATGACACATGCGGAACCCGTAGGGCGGAATGAAGCAAGGGCCCCGCCGTTTAATCAACGACCGCTTGGTGGTGGCTCTGCAATGATGGACACTCATGAGGGAAAACCCGCATAGTCTTGTTGACTTGGAATTTTATTGCTTCGATGTTAAGCTTTTCAGAGGCTGAGAGCGCTGGGAACGCATTGCAGGAAGACGCCTTAGTTACGTTGTTGGAAACGACATTGGAGGGATAGCCTTTTGCATGGGGCGACTCACCCAGTTGTGCCTGCTAGGAGCTTTTGATTTATGCTTCTATTGATTTGATTGTTTTATTTCTAGGAGCGGCGTCGTTAGACGTAGGGTCCGCAAGTTGGGAGGATGCGAAGGTCTTTCCGTTAAGCAATGGCGACAATGGGACGACGGTCCGCACACATCTATTCGTAGTAGTGAGCTTGCAAAAGCTTAGTGACTTGGCCGTTTTATAAATGTTAATCCTTCTCGGTGATGTAGCAGCGGGGTTTTGAGGGCGGGGGTCAATATATGAGAAGCCGCTAAACGACGTCCGCAAGAAAGTGGACACCCACAAACGGGGCCCCGCAAATCTCATCAACTATTGCCACTCATGCGAGGTTCCAAAGACTTAACACTAGGAGACATAGTAAAGGCCGTAGTTTTTTAAGCCGACCATGAAGGCGCTTTGAGGGGGCAGACCTGTAGAAGGGAAAGGTCACAAGGGTGCATTGAAAGTCCGAAAACCCGGGGCTTTGAATTTAAATCCGAAAGTTTTACATTAGTCATATTTTAGAAACCCTACGCCAACGATCCTTTAGTAAACCTTAATCACAGAGGCGAGACGCAAAATGCAGATACATACCTCAATCACACAGAGAAAGAAAAACAGCTGCTCCAACATTTGAATCGTTCTATGTACGTGGGAGCTCCTTCTTCTCTCTCCAATTTTGAATGCTCCGGGTGAAAATGACAGCTGGGAGGCCGCACATATATAGGCAAATTGTCATTAATGTGGGCGCTAAATACAGGTACAGTGGACAGGCGGGTAGGTAAGATGGCGGAAACCTGTGTTGGCGTGGACGCTTGTTAGAGACCTAGGCGGCAACGGGATGTGCGGAACCCGCCACGTGGGCAGGCGTGGCCCGAAGGACACAAGTGATGGCGAAGTGTAGACAATAACTTGCTAAGGGAGGCTTGTAGTTGCGGGTCTGCCAAGGGTGATGGACGCGGCGGCAAATGGAAGACGGAAACCTTCAAACCAAATTCCGCATGGGCTTTGAACTTAGTGAAATTTGGATGGGTGAACTTGGCCAAGATGAATTTGATGAATTTGAAGCATGTGACCATTTCAAGCTCAAAAATAGGGGCACGCAAAATGAGGCAAAAACAAAATGACCCAGCGAAAGTGAAACAAGGAGAGGGGGTCCTTGGTCCGAACGGGGCGTGGGTGCTATAAGCACAACAATTACCTGGAGAAACCTTTCAATGGGCGAAAACTCTAGCAAGTGCGAGCATTGTTCATTGTTCCACTCTCACAACCATCTTACCTAGTTGTTGACATAGAAGCAAATACATTTCTCAGGAATTTCTCAGCAAATGAAAAGATAAAGATATTTCCAATTTCACTGGGTAAAAACAACAAGAAACTTGGAAATTATTGGGAACCCAAAAAACACAAAAAAGTAAAAAAAGAAAAAGAAAAAAGAAAAATAACTGATGTTTTTTATATTTAAAGCCATCTCATTTCATAGAGAGTGAAAGTAAAAGATAATGTATATCATTAAATTGGAATATGGATTTTTCTCATTATAAAATTACAAATATACAATTTTAATTTATGATATTTAATAAATTTTGAAAAACCTACAATATGATGTGATGTGCGGGAGATTGTGAAGAGGAATGAGGGCCACCATGAGGTGTTGTAGAGAGAATACAAATAGATGAACTCTTGTGATGAATTGGGAAAAAGTCCAAGGAATTTCTATTGTGTTCTATATTACTTGCTATATATCATCTTAACCAATAGTAGTAACACTAGGGTACACCATAAAGCTGTCTCATTCAAAAATTGTATATAAAGAAATTAAAGTTGTAAATTCAAAGAAGAATATAAAGCTTAAAATTTAAAATATTGTAATAACAGGCATATTGTGATATATTGCCAATAATATTGTGATTTATTGGCAAAAAATTTGGTCAACAATAAATTCAAAATATTGCAAGAAATTCATGAAAATATCGGGGGAGCAGGCCAAGAAATGATATATTGTGATAAATTAAACATATCTGCCTCTATGGCTGTTACAATGCATCTAGGGCATTTACAGATTTCTTTGGTTACACCAGCTCCTAACACCTGCAACTCTCTCTGCACCATCAAAACCCTGCTTTGTCACCTTCTTTCACCAAAATGAACATGAAACAATGGATCCCACATGGTTAACTTGTCTAACCTCGTCCACTGTCTTTACATGCTTCCCTATAATGTCCCCAACCATGATAATAGAGGATCAAATGTCCAAAAGCAAAATCAAATGATGAAAACCTTCTCATTCAACGTTCTGCCTCCATTGTGAAGTGTTCACTGCTTCCACCAGGGGGCTTTCACACTTTCACCGGGGGGTGTTTGCGCTTTTGCCATGGTTATGGCCAAATTAGGTTTACTAGGTCATCCCGAGAATCTGAGTTGTTCAACCTCTTTTGAAGAATATCTGAGATGTTCCAGACCACCTGAGACACTCTGTTGACTTAATCACAGCATCTCCTGCTCTGCAATACCCCATAATTTGACGAATTTATGGTTCCAAGGCACTTTATATTCCTCCTTGACTGTGTAGAGATTTTTTTGACCTTGTTGGTCAAACTTCCATGAACTGATTTGTGAATCATGCCTCCCCCATCTGGAGGCTTTTGGTTACCAAAAAATACTGGAGTGAAATGTGAGAAGCTCCTTTCCTCATATATCCTCTAGGGAACCCAACTTGATGTCACTTGGCAACAAGCTCTTCAAGCCTACTCACTCTTCAAGCTGATATGAATCAAGACACTTTGGTCACTTCATTGATCCAATCAGGGCATCACATAATTGAGAAGGAAACTTCTTACACTCGTCTTGAAAGGCATCAAGCTAATTCAATGGTCATTACCTTCACATGAGTTCAATCATTTGGGCTCAAGAAGCAACTTGGGACTTGGATTCACATACTGTCCTTCTTGCTACTCCTTCTGACAATGAAATTCCTGCATTTTCCTCATCTCAGCTCCCTTTAACCCTTGTTGTCCACCCAACAGAGGCAGATCAACCCTTTTGTTGGCACTGAGCAGCCTCCTATATCTTGAGGTACTTGCCATAGAAACCTTGGAATTTCCAACATAAGAATGCAAAGTGAAATGCTTCCCATTCAATGAGAGCTTATACTGATCCTTCCTTCTAAAATAAACAACATCCCTCTCATAGAGATATGGGCTCCCCAAAATGATATGACAAAAGTCTAATAAGGTAACATCAACCAACACTAATGCTTAAACTCAAGAGTAAGTCCAAATTTCAACTTACATTGCTTGGTTATGGTCATCTGCATTCCTTGTTGCAGCCATCCTAATACATATGGCCAAGGATGATCCGAACTGCGTTTATCAACCAATTTGAAAGAAATAAGTTTTGTTTGTGAACACATATCAAACATAGAATCCACTTTCTTACCTTCTACTTGTATCTTGGGCACAGGCTTTGCCTATATCTTGTTGTTTGGTCATTAAGACTGGTCTTTTCAAATGATCAAACAGCCCAGCAATATATTTTATCAGCACTTTGTGGTATGTGATATCCTTACCAAGTTGAACTGCTCTCTTCCTAAATTTGCTTGTTAAGCTTGCATCCTTTCCCCTTGTTCCTGCCTTGTCAGCGTTTTTATTTCTCCTTTTTAGGACAACACAAAATGGAGCAGCTCATGTGCTAGAACTGTTCTTCAAATTATAAGGGAAGCTCCTTAAGATCTAAAACCTAAAACTATAAACAAATTTACAAGTATGCACACTATATAGGATTTCAATAGGTTTTGCATTAAATGCAAATATTTAATTTGACCATGTTTTTGCTTCGGATGCAAGCACCAGATTGTTAACAGTCAAGACCTGCAATGAGATTTTAAGATTTAAATGAGGGTGAACTATCAAACATAAATTAACAACTCAAACGATCTATTTTCAATTTTCTTTAGGAAATTACTAACGTACAATCGCAGTTACAGAATCACTTTTGCTGAACAATGGCTTTTGCAGCATAAGCATGAATTCCACTAACATTCATTGACTTTCATGAAAATGCAATAATTTCATCAACAACTTTTGCAGTATAATTCTAACATCAATTCTCCTTACGAATTATCTGTTCAAAACACTTTTTTATGCACACACAAGAGGCAGCTTTTAGGAATAAAACAATAATAAAATATCCTCCAAAAATATCACTCTAAAGCAATCTTATCCCTATTTATAGAAAAAAGGAAACACAACAATTTGAAAACAAACTAATTCTAAAATAATTACTTAGATAAATAGTCTTAATAGTGGGCTTATCTCTATCTCCTCGAAATAACCATTGCTTGCTGATGACAGCTGCCTTGCAGCACTACTAGAAAAACAGAAACCTTTGTCACTTAAGTGATTGTCCAAAATCTAAAGCAACTTTGATTTGCAAACTTTATCAAATCCCTGAAAACATAGTGAAGTTTTTTTGGAGCCTATGAAAGTTGATGAAAACTCATAAAGATAACTTGATTAACACTCCTTGCGAATATGGATTCTCAATAACTGAAAACTTGAGTCTTGGCCCATAGTGCTTTGTTATGCAAATTTTGATCAACTCAACCTGTTTGGTAAAAGGGACAGCTGCATGGAAAAGGAGCAAATGTAGCTTTTAGACTACAAAGATTGCTTATATCGGCATTGCAGACTGGAAACTCACTGTTAGAGAGCAGATCTAGGTGATAAAAACCATAGTTTGCCTACTTGCAGAGTAGTTGTGGGATTTTTCCATGGCTGAGTTCTCTATCTGTAAACTTGTGACTCATTGTTGCCGAGTTTTCCAATATTTTTTGCTAAGTTTCTACCGAGTACTTGGTGTGTTTGTGGGATATACTTGTCTTGTGTAAAAAACAAAGTTGGACACATAAAAAATGAGATTTTCACCCTCAAAACACACACTTTTTTGCCTTTGTAAACCCTAAATGCGCAAGAGGAAAGATTATATCAGCATTTTAGCATTTTTTTACAATTTGAGTGAAAACACATGATCTTTGCCTTAAAAATTATGAAAATGGCATGCACTATGAAGGTCTATGTGGGCTTGAAGGCCTTCATTTGGGCTTGGTGGCAAGGTGCTGCCCTATGATCCTATCCGTACCATAATAAGGAATGCACTTGGGGTGTTGCTCCTCGACCCTGTGAGGTGCACTGCTGCTCAACTTCACTTGAGGTGCTGCCCCTAGAACCCCTCTGCTAGACTCATTTGATACATTTTGTAATTGTATATTGCTAAATAATTTTATATATTTTTAAGAAATTCAAGTGTTTTTAAAGTTGCCGAGTTTTACTGAGCCGAATTTCTTTTTCTGCCTACTCCAAGCCAAATTTTAGTATGAAAGCTACACTTTAACTACTTCTGAATCTGAAAACCCTTCTTATTGGTGCTGGAAACCTTGCACAGACCAGCAAAAAGACGTGTTTCTACTGTGAACAGCAGATAAATTTTCTTGAGTTTGAATGCAAAACAATCCTCATGTAAATAGGCATTTGTGTGCTTTCGAGTCTCTATTTTTTGCTTTAAAACTGACTTTGAAACAGCCCTTTTTCCTAGGCACTGATCTATAATGCACTCAACACCTTATGTTTTGTTTTTGGGCAAAGATTTTAGGGGGCAAAGCCACTGAATTTGTGCACAATATTTGATTTTTTTCCCTTTGAAAGGTTGGTGAGAATCACTTAAATGTTTGCCAGGTGCATAACCTGCTGGGTAGATATTTACGTGGCTATTGTCACTCAAAAGTATGCTTCCTACCACTTAAAGAATTTACTCCTAGCTGGCTTGTTTCACTTAAGGACTTGCCACTTCATTTGGTTGAAGTATTCATGACAATCGGCATCAACATGTGCAACATATTTAGGTCTGTTTTTCCCCTTTAATTGGTGCACTTTACTAAGGCTTCTGCCACCTTGTAAGCACAGTTTTGGCTTGTCATTGCTACCTAAATGGTGTGCAATAGATTAGATCATTTCCTCTTTATACTTTGGTGTGGATCCATAGCCATTTTGCCACTTTTCAATTACAAAGTGGCAGAACTTTTCCCACATTTTCTAGGTCAGTTTGCCACTTTATGGACACTGTTTCATGCGGGCTCTGCCACCTCACTTGTGTGCCAAATTTTACTGATCACTTCCTTTCTTTATTTCAGTGTGCTTGCATAACATTACTGCCATAAACATAATTTCCTCTTGGCATTGCCCTCTCAAAGTGGCGCTTCGACTTTATGATTACTTCTTCCCATATTTACAAGATTTGGACTCGGCTCAGACTTTGCACAAATTAGGCAAGGTAATTTTGACTTGGACTTAGATGTGGTGCTCAAACTCGGCCAAGATTTGGCAAATTGAAAAAACCATGAAATTTAGAGATTTTTAAGGATTTAAAACTTTCATCATGCACCCTTCCATTAATAAACTTGAAAGACAACAAACAATTAAATAAAGACTACTTTGATCACATACACAAGTATGCATTAGTTAGATGACTACAAAAGTGGATTTAAAAATTTTTGCTGAAGAAAACAACATTTTTTAAATATAGAAATATTGCCAATTGTACAAAAAACTCACGGATTAAGGAAACCATGGTATTAAAACAAATATGAAAACTAAAGCTATAAGTAATAACTATGGCTTAGAGGAGCGTGCATCACTCTTCCCAACATCCATAGTTATACAACAAGTCCTATGCGGGTGTCTTAGATAGGTCCTCAATGATGATGTAGCCATGATACCGGCTTGTGTATCAGCAACACCAACATTTGAGGGGTCTATCATGCTCTATCCTTATCCTTTTTAATGGCTCCCGCCTTTGCCTCTAGAACCACCTGATCAAACCCATGCAAGTTCGTTCTCACTGAAGATGGGGTCCTCAGCCTTGGTGATTTGATCCAATTGTGGATCAACCTCCTCTAGAGTGATGGGAGATAAGTTGGTGCCCATGATTTGCTTGCAACCGAGATGAATGTTGTAATGGACATAAACAAGATCATTCAACCCTTGCATTAACAACTTGTTGCACCTCTTGGAGTGTATGTAGGCAAACATACTCCAATTGCACTCGCATCTTGAAGTGCTGCATAGTTGGCTCAATTGCAATCTTTTGAAGATTTGACACCTTAACATCAAACCTTTCCCAACATGCATTTGAAATGAAAAAAAGAACTCGACCTCATTGTTCAACTTTGAGATTCAACATTGATGTAAAAATGAAAAAAAATAAATTCAAACTTAAGTTACTCTTTGAATAGAGTTTTACTTGGCTGTAATGTCTTTAGTGTTGCCTTGGATATATCTCATGTAAAGAAGTCCCCCTT
>VDFB02357051.1:107745-130219 GCA_007258455.2 Sequoia sempervirens | reverse complement strand
TAAATACGGTCACATGAAGGCTGATTGTTGCATTCGGTTGGCTTCTGAACAAAAGAAGCAGGGAGGGTCTCAACAAAAGGCAAATGTCGCGGAGCACACTGAGCAGAAAGAATCTGCATTCTATACATTTATGGCAAAGAGAACAGCAGATCCAGTACAATCTTCTGCCTGGTATATTGATTCCGGGGCATCGTGGCATTTTACTCATCGTCGGGATTGGTTCACAAAATTCGAACCATTCTCTGATTCTGTCATTTTTGGAGGAGGTGAAGAGTACATAGTTGCTGGTAAGGGCACTATCCAGATTCACTCAGGAGGAAGAAATTTACTCTTTCTCGATGTCTACTATGTTCCAGGCATGGAACATAACCTTCTCTTAGTCAGTCAGATCATGAGGCATTCTCCCCAGTTGGATGTTGTTTTCAGTTCATCCACCTGCAACATCATTGATAGTCCTGACTTGTACTACAATCGCTATGGGACTTGAGGATCATGGTCTGTATAGACTTGCTGATTCCGGTGATTCTCAGGAGCACGCTTTGGCCGCCAGGAGTACTTCCATCAACAAACTTTGGCATCAACATTATGGGCACTTGAATGTGCACTCTCTCTCAACTGTCTCGGGAGGGTTTGGTTGCTGGTCTACCTGAGATCCAAACTCAAAATCATGGAGTTTGTGGAGCCTGTCAAGCTGGAAAGCAGCATTGGACACTGTTCTCGGATGGTGATTCTTGGCGAGCGTCCAAGGTACTTCAATTGGTTCACGCTGATGTATGTGGACCAATGAACACTCCATCTGTTACTGGGTCTAGGTACTTTTTATTATTTGTTGATGATTTCAGTCGCAAAATGTGGGTGTATTTTTTGAAACATAAATCAGATGTGTTCAGTACATTTCAGCAGTTTAAGGCCTTAGTTGAGAAGGAATTAGGTTATCAGATTGTTACTCTAAGGTCAGATAATGGGGGGAAGTTTTGTTTAGTTGACTTCTCTTTTTTTTGTGCTACACATGGCATTAAGCGTCAACTCACTACACCATACACCCCTCAGCAGAATGGTGTCGTTGAACATAGGAATCGCACCATTACTGAAATGGCTCGTTGTATGTTGGAGTACAAAAATGTACCTAAGAAATACTGGGTTGAAGTAGTTTATACTGCAGTCTACCTCCTGAATTGTTCACCTACACAGGCCATTAAAAAGATGACTCCTGAAGAAGCCTGGTCAAGACGTAAGCCTAAGGTGGGCCATTTGAAAGTCTTCGGTTCTACAGCTCATGTATGGATTCCAGATGCTAAGTGTGCCAAGTTGGACTCCAAGAGCTAGACACTTATGTTTATTGGTTACAACGATAATCACAAGGCATACAGGTTGATTGATGTGGAGACAGATCGTCTCATATTCAGTCGTGATGTTGTGATTGATGAGACCACTGGTCCATTTGTTCCTACTAGTCCTACGGATCAGCCTGTGAAGGCTTTTGATGAGAGTGTTCGTCTTCCTCTTGGTTCCCATGATTGGAGGGCTTCAGAGTATTCTGACTCTGAAGATGAGGAGCCTACAAGTCATGATCTAGCACCACCTGATTTTCCTCAGGACTCACATCCAGATGATTTTGTTCCAGAACTCCCAGGAGATGCTGTTTTTCCTATTCTAGATGTTGGTACTTCAACTCGTCAGCCTAAGTGGTGGCTCAAGACTATCGAAGATCTTCATGATGATGAACTCATTAAGGGCAGATCAACTCGTAGAAAGAGCAAGTAGCCAAACACAAACAATTTTGCTCTTATGGCCAACATCCACAACATCTATGAGCCTCAAACGTATTTAGAGGCTAAAGGAATTCCAGAGTGGGAAAAGGCTATGGTGACAGAATATCATAGTCTTCTGAAGAATCACACTTGGGTTCTTTCTAATCTTCCTCCTGGGAAGAAACCTATCAACTGCAAATGGGTTTATAAGGTCAAGTATCATGTCGATGATACTCTGGATAAATACAAGGCCAAATTGGTTGCTCGGGGATTCATATAGCGGGAGGGCATTGACTATGAGGGGACTTTTGCTCCTACTGCGAAGATGAGCACAATTCATCTTCTCGCTATTGCAGCCCAATTTGGATGGACAATTCATAAGATGGATGTTAAGAGTGCCTTCCTCAACGGTGAGTTGCAGGAAGTCTACATGACACAGCCTCCTGGTTTCAAGGTTGCCGACAAAGAACATTAGGTATGTAGGCTCGTGAAAGCACTCTATGGATTGAAACATGCTCCTCATGCATGGTACATCAAGATTGATCAATACTTGGTTGATCATGGTTTTCAGTGCAATCCTTCTGACAATAATCTGTTTGTCAAGCACTCTGGTGATGATATCTTGTTTCTTGTTATCTATGTTGATGACTTGATCATTACTGGTAGTTCAACACATTTGATTGCAAAAATCAAACAGGATTTGTGTCAGGCTTTTGACATGACAGATCTGGGGCTTCTCCATTATTGTTTGGGTATTGAGGTTTGGCAGACCGCTAGTAACATCTTTATCTCTCAGTCTAAATATGCTAGAAGTCTGCTTGACAAATTTCGGATGCCGGACTGCAAACCTGCCTCCACACCTATGGAGAAGGGGCTGAAGTTGTCAGCCAACTCTAATTCACCTCCGGTTGATGAAATGACATTCAGGCAACTAGTGGGTAGTCTCATCTACCTCATTGCCACTAGAACTGACATCAGTTTTGCAGTGAGCTAGATTTCTCGCTTCATGATAGCTCCAAAAGCTGATCATTGGATTGCAGCGAAGCGAGTGTTGAGATATGTTAAGGGCACTTTAGATTATGGCATTCTATATGGCAGATGCAAGATCCAAAGCTGATTGGTTACACAGACTCAGATTGGGCAGGATCAGTGGATGACAAAAAATCCACTTTTGGGTATGTATTCAATTTGGGTACAGGTGCTGTAACATGGACCAGCAAGAAGCAACAGGCAGTGGCTCTTTCCTCGACTGAAGCAGAATATCAAGGAATTGTTAAAGCAGCATGTGAGGCAATTTGGCTCCGCAGGATGCTTTCTAACATGCACATGTCACAAGCAAGACCTTCACCCTTGTACACTGATAATCAAGGGGTGCTCAAACTGGCCAAAAATCCAGTCTTCCATGAACGTACCAAGCATGTTGAGCTTCATTGTCATTACATCCGCAAGCTGGTAGAAGACAGATTAGTTCAGCCGCAGTATGTTCCAACATCAGATCATACTGCAGATATTCTCACCAAGTCTCTGAGCCTAGATAAGTTTGTAAAATTCAGGGGGCAACTTGGTGTTGTTGACGGATTGACCATTAAGGGAAGGTGTTAGAATATTATATTCTTCTTTTATTTAATGGTCAATTATCTACTGTAGTTTCTACAATAGTCAGTAGGTAGATAGTAGGTAGATATTTAATATCTACAATATTATGTAACTTCTATATAATGTAATCGTTTTTTCTGTTAATGTAAGAATGCTTTTACCATTCGCACCAACTCCTTGTATTTTTTCATTAAGTTTAGGACCCAAGCATTGTTGTAAATATATTTGCAAATGTCCACACATGCTTTTATCCATGAGATTTTTCCAAGATACTCCAATATGAGGTCAAGGCAATGAGTAGCGTAAGGAGTCCAAATAAGGATGGTGGCCTATCCATGGAAAGCTTTCTCGTAGCAATTTTCAAATTATTTGTAATTATTTGCACAAAATTCTCCTCACCCACCTCGACAAAGACTTATTCCAAAACCTCACAAAACAATTCAACATTTTTTGGATTTTTTAAAGCATCAATGTATTTCAAGAAAATTATGCCACTTGAGAAAGAAACAATGAAATTTGAAATGCTAATGTTAATCCCTAAAGTAGAAGTTAGAAATCTTAATCACTAAATCAATAGATTTTAAGAAATATTGCCACTTGAGGAAGAAACAAGGAAATTCAACAATCCTCGTATCTATCCAACCATTAGTCATGATTGTGCAACCCTCCCTCCTTATCTTATGTTGCTACTCAATTTTGGCCTTCACATCGATCATCTTTAGAGCCAAAATGCAGCCTTTGGTTTTCTCATCATTAGGGGCTTTGAACTCCACCCCACAAATAATAATGGCATCTACTATATTTTGCCAATAAAGAGACCTAAAACAAATAAAACAAACAAAATAAGTATTGAAATGTTTAAAGGTTAAATTCTACAAACCCTTAAAAAAATTCAAGAGATAGAAATCAAACAACATATTTTATAACAAAAATAGTATTTAATTGCTTGGCTGCATAAAATAGAATTGAATAATACAACCAAAAGTCTTTGATTGCACTCTTTGTTACATTATGTTTGTCCTTGTCCAACCCATATTCTCAAGTGATGGTTAGGAACTTGGAGTAGTGTGTGGTACAATATATGAATCTAATGTAGATCCCACTGCCACTACCACTATTGTTCAAAGAACTAGGAAATTGAGGAATTGAAGAAAAGAGTCTCCATGAATGGCTGCCATCTCTTTTGTTTGCCTCTTTTTTAGTTCTTTCTGTTGGTCAAAGGTCTCTAATAGGATTTATACTTCATGCACAACTTCAAGAGGTGCAAGTGTGCATACTTTAACATCTCATCATGGTATTTGTGTGGAGTAATATTTCAATTGGTTAAGGCCTCCATTGTTAATTTTTCATCTTGCAATATATATAAACTAACTCCTCTTTCTTTGACTTAGGGATGACATGTTTCCAACAAGGGTCCTTTCTAACTAGGGCTGACATTAAATAAATTTATAAATGTGAAATACTTCACAATAACAAATAAATGGAAAATAAATTAACATTATGGGATTCTAGTTAGATTAAGATAAAAAAATTAGAAATAAAGCTAGGATTTGTTTATAAAAAGAGAAAAAATAGCTAGGATTTGTTCCATGAATTTAAAATGAAAAATAAAATCAAATGTAGAAGACAAATGAAATTTAGAGAAAACACAAATTCAAACTTTAAAATACAAAAATACTTTTCCAAATTTGCTTCAACTTGACCTCGGTTTGCTTTTGCTTATACTGGGACTTGCTGCGTCTGTATCTATGCTTTTTTAAGCATATTGTCACCATTTGCTTCTCATATGAGTGATTATTGCAGAATAAGGTACAGGTCTCATGTAGTGAAGTAATTGATCCTCTGTAGGTGAATTATTTTAATTCTAAGAGCATCTAGACCACCTTGGCCTGCCTTCTGAAGATTATTTCAGTGTTTTTTGAGACCGATTTATAAACACTCTATGACATTTTTGAGTGAGGTACAGGAGGTAGAGATATTTGAAATGAAAACTGAAATTATATTGTAGAAAAACTATTATGGTTGATTTTTGCCCTGATGATACAAGATCAGATTGCTTTTGGTAAGGACAGACATCTCAGTGAATCATCAGGATCTCAAAAATAGTTATACAAGAACAATTTTGATGATTTCAGAAGTTATCTCAAGCATAGGATTGTGTTTTGAACAGTTTCAGGAAATTAAATTTGTCGATTATGTAGCATTTTGCTGCTTATTTTATATATTTTTCTGCTCGTGTTCAATTTTAAAGACTATTGGCTGTCAATGCGATTTATATTTATGGAGATGACTAATTTTAGTTAATTGTGCTTTCTTTCATCTAGAAAGAATGCATGTCAGCTTTGATTTATTGCTGAAGTTATTTAGGGTTGACAGTATATCCTATCAATAACATTATCATTGTTTCTTTCTGTTGTCTCAAAGAAACATTCTTGTTATATATTACAGATTCAGGATTTCTAAGGACTCTTGATTCTAGCATCAAGCGTAATACAGCAGTTATAAAAAAATTAAAACAGATAAATGAAGAGCAGCGAGAAGGACTTTTGGAAGAACTTAGATCAGTGAATTTGAGCAAATTTGTGAGTGAAGCTGTAACAGCCATTTGTGATGCAAAACTTAGAAGTTCAGACATCAATGCAGCTGTGCAGGTGATTTATATTGGACCTTTTCTCTTTTCTTGCTCTTGACTCAGATTCACTGCTTATCATCTCCTACATTACTACCATGTACATATGATATTGTTTGACCATTGATCAAGATTCTATAGTTAGCTATTTAGTGTTTAGTTAGCTAAACAGTTTTGGAGTGGCAAATTTCTCTGCCTAGTGTCGGCTTATCTCATGGGAAGCTTTCGTTAAGTGTAACTACAGCATTCATGAATGGACATTGTCTGATGTATGTTAACCCATCCTTGCTGATAGAATTCCCATGTGTCACTTATGTGACATTCATCTTTAACATCAACAAGTTAACTTTGGAAATTTTTTCCAAGATGGTGGCTCTCAATTTGGTTATGCTGAGATGGACTTCATTTGCATGCCTTGATAAAAATCTGTGGGTTTAAGAGATTGAGAAACATGAAATGGAATACAATTGTTGAAGAAAAATCTGTTAGTGACATTGTCTACCTTTCTTGTGCTTGCATGTTATAAAACCTTGTAACCAGGTTTGAGGCTGAACCTGTGGCATTTATTTTCCCATGTAGGAGTTGGAACTGCAGGAGTTGTAGAAACTCTCCCAAATGTGAGCTTATTATGAAGCCCAACCCCTCTATCAGATATGGAGGTGTGCATTAACTCTTATAAGGATGACGATCTATTCAAGGTTCTAAATGTAACATTCCTAATGCAGAACCCTCCTTGAATTATGTTCCTTGTTTGTGCCAGAAGTTATTGCAAATGACTGCAAAGGGTTTCTCTTGTTGAATAGCCCTTGACATATTGGGCCAACATCTTGGGAGGGTAATTAAAAAATAAATTACTCCCTTAAGTTTGAGTTCTGTCAACTCTTTCCCCCATCTTTTACTGGACATTTCATCTGTAATGTCATATTCATTCTCATCATGGTCGTGTAGGTATCACATCTTGGTCCCGAAAGAGAGGACAATACTATAAAAGCAAATAGAAATGTTTTAGCTAATTGCAAGTGCAAAAGTATGAACTATTTTTTAGCCCATTGCAAGTCTAATGAAAACTATCAATTTAAAAAAAGCCATTTCGAGTGGGAAAAAACCTATAAAACTCTCTGCCTGCCAGTTTTTTCACCATTTGGCTCTGTTCTCTTCTGCCAAAAATCTTTCTGTTTTTAGGGTTGTTTGGGTGTGGTTTTCAGCATACATTTGAGGATTCTTTACTGATTTATTCTGGAACAGACTGTCTTTGGCTGCAAGTTTCTCCATGTTAACACTCTTTATTGTCTCAATTATACAAACAAAATTAAACTGACTGACCTCCAATGGGCGTTTAGGACATAGCAGCAAAAAAATTTTGGGGAAAAAAGTGGCAAACCAAAAGTACAAGATTTTTTAAAAAATGGGAATTTAATTGGGAAAGTCTCAGATTTTCAAAAAATATAGAAACACACAAAACTAAGAAGAGAAAAGCCTGCTGTTTTTAAAATGTGAAGTCATTTTAATAGCACAGAGATATAGATAGCAAATAAAAATGAGAGTTTAGCCCATGAAAAACAGAACATGGCTTTGTCCTATTCGTCTGCTGCATCTGCGAAAACCTGTGATATAGGTTAAAAACCTAAAACCTATACTGACAAAAAAATGCTTTATTATTTCGTCAAAAGGAAGTTCAAAGAAGCAATTGAAATCACTAATCAGCAATCACCCCTTGAACCTTAACCATGACGAAGGGTGGAGTTTGAGTCAAGCTTGGCATCCCTTGTTAGCCAACCTTAGAACCCATTCTCGCCCGTCGTCTTGCTAATCTTGTCCTTTTTACCTTTGCTTTCTTTCGTTTTGTGTCCTTGCTTTCCTTCCTAGTGTCGATCCCCTTGTCTCGTTCTCTTTTCCTCGTGTTTCTCTTCCCTTTCTCCTTGTTCTCCTTTGGTTCCCTTTTGATTGCCTGTTCCTTGTTTGGTTCCTTGCTTTTGTTTAGGCCATGTGTTCTTTGTTTTGTAATTTGTATCTTTTGATTGTTTTGTAATTATGTGTATTTCTTTAGTTTGTAATTAGATTGAATTTTTGTGATCTTTTTTCTTGTATTGTATCGTTGTGCTTGTTTTTATTTTTCTTGTATTTTCTTTTCCCTCTTAATTGAGGTAAATACAAATACATAAACAAATACATCTCTAAACACAAATAGATAAACAAAGTGAATACAATTATTTGAACTTTGTTTATGTATTTGTATTTAGACATGTAATTGTTTATATAATTATATTTAGTTGGTTAGACATAAACAAATACATATTTAAACACAAATATATAAACTAAGTGAATACATACGGCATTTATTCACTTTGTTTATGTATTTATATTTAGACATGTAATTGTTTATGTAAGTGCAATTTTTTATTTATTATTTTTGTTATTCTTTGTTCTCCTTGTTTGCATTTGATTGCCTATCTTTTTATGTTTACAAGTACATATCCAAATACAAATACATAAACAAAGTGAATACATATACAAAATTTATTCACTTTGTTTATGTATTAGTATTTAGATATGTAATTGTTTACATCCTATAATTTTCCTTGTCTTTCTTTTATGTGTTTTGTAAAATTGCAATTTAGGCATGTATCCCCCTCTTATTGCAATTTTTGTTTATGGTTTTGTGTTATTTGCTTGTTCTTTACTTAGTTGGTTGTATATATGTATACATACATATATACATATTCTAAGTGTGTCTTCTTCTGTTTGTTTTTTATTTAAATTGTTTTATTGTATTGAATTTCATTTTTTCATTTGTCTATTGTTTGTATATTTGTTCCTCTCATTTGATGTATTCACTTTGTTTATGTTTTCATCTTTGTTTTCTTTCAAGTTTATTCATACTTTTGAATGAATTTTTTTTGCTTTGTTGTTTTATTTCTTGTTATTTCTTTTGTAGTGTGTTTTTTGTTTTTTCTCTTTGTTTTGTTCATGTGCAATTATTTTGTTTATCTATTTATTTGCTTGTGATTATGAGGTTGTATTTTTGTGCTCATGCATTTGATTGCAATTCTTCTATTTCAGTTTATCTATAATTTCAATTGTTTTCATTAATTTCTTTTCCCATTCTTTTTTAATTATTTGACTCTTTTTTAGTTGTTTTTCTGTTTGGGTTTGTGTTTTGCAATCTTTGGCTTTGTAATTTTATAATTTTTATTTCTTCCTCTTGTTCTTTTTAGCCTTTAATTTCATTTATTTCTTATTTCTCCTTTGTCTTGTCCTTCTTGGTCCTCGTGCATCCTTCTCTCTCCTCCTCAATCCTTTTTCTCTTTAGGTAGTCTTGGTCTGCAACATTTCATTTTCCTCCTTCAGCGCTTTGCTTTCATCTTGATGATGGATCATAGAGGGTGATCTGAAATGTTGATACAAAAATTCTCACACGATCTAATCTAGAAATCATTGAAAGAGAAAAAAATGCTTTGTCAAAGTCAAAATCAACTAAAAATGGTAAAAAATTGTGATAACACAACCTATGTCAGAAAGTTCCAGTTCGTATTTGTGTTTGACAAAGGAAAAATTCAAAAGAAATTCGTTGAGTGATAAAATTGGGGAAAACATCACGATTAAGTCAAAATCTAATAAAAACCTAAATGCAAATTAAAAATTTCTCATATTGAAATCTAGTAAAAACCTAATCACTAATAAAAATTAAATATTAATAATTTTAAATTTATTATAAAATTCAATAAATGTAAAATTTATTGTACAAGAATAAAAATCTTTTAAAAAATAAATTTGTCATAAAAGTTAATAATATGATTATGATATTAAAATGTTAATTTTAAGAATAATTTAGAAATATTAAATCTAACACTATATTTAAAACTTAGAATCCTAATCAAATATTGCAGGTTCTAATTGACTCCATTACTGCTGAAGCCTAACACAGAAACTGAAAACACTGAAACCTGCCCTTGATGAAATATCTCTGAATCATGTACCTTGATGGGATTTGGTTGAGCAAACTAACCATTTCTAGGTTGAGTACAAGATAGCCCTGTCATTCCTTTCTAACGCAATTTCTGGATTAATAAAATCTATTGACAGAATTCCAAGTTTCAATCTGGGAGATAGCTGAATGTCAAGCTCTATGTGTTGAGGGAGAAAGACTGGTTGACATTGAAATGGTTGGTTTGCAAGATATTAAACTATTAAGGGAAATGATGTAATGGATAGTGACCTGCATTTCTATCTCTGTATAGATTTTCTGCTGTTTCTAAACCCTTTAATAGATGTTAAAACCCTATTTTGATAAAATAAATTGCCTATCTAGGATAAAATTGATAAAAGTTGGTAATAAATGGCATATTTTTACCAATTTTTCGGGAGAAAATCAGTAAAGGAATGTTAACTCTGATTTATTCAAAACATCACACCTTTTTTGGGGTGAAAATCGTGAAACCTGATGATTTACAATTTTCACAAGTTTTATGATTAATCATAATTTTTTGTGATTTCTGCTACTGTGATTCAGTACTTTAAATAAACTTGTGAGTTTCCCATCTTTACAGCAAAATGGAAATTAGTAGAGAAGCTACTGTGGCTGTGATTGCCCTAAGTGGACTTTGATTGTTAGGTTCAACTTTAAATTCCTCGCTTGATGAAAATAATTGTAAGCATATCTTCACATAAGATTTACTGTTCACCATGTTAAATCTGAGTTGTGTTAAGATTTTTTCATATGATGTGAGAACTTATTTTGATGGAATTGACATCTTTGTAATATAAGCTCTAGCCATAATAAATCTACAAATTCTATTGTAGAAAAAAGTTATTGGCAACTGGTCCGAATACTACAAGGTATTGAAAATTAAAAAAAGAAGGTAGGGATGCACAACGTAGTAACATCAACAGGTTTTGTGGATTGCAAAAGAGATCAACCTCAAAATCAGAACCCCATAGAGTATGATAAAAGGAAACAAAGTTAATGGGGAGGTTACACAAGGTATGAGGCCAGAACTGTAGAGATGCAATAGTGCATAGTGATTAGAGATACAATAATGCATAATGATAAAACATAATATAAATCATTTAAATAATTTTTTTCTATTATTGGAATAATTAATAAGCAATTTAAATAATTAACAATTTATTTTCGAATTGTATGAGTTTTTGCATTTTAAATTTTATATTCTTTAAATTTACAATTTTAATTTCTTTATATACTATTTTAGAGCTCTAATGTTAATTAATAATTGGTTAAGAGAAATATATAATGAGTGATCTAAAGCACAATGGATTCCTTGGACTCTTGTCTAATTCGTCACAAGGGTTCAGCTATATATACTCTCTTTGCAACACCTCATAGTGGCCCTCATTCCTCTTCACAATCTCCTAACACTTTGCATCATATTGTAGGTTTTTCAAAATCTATGTAGAATTATAAATTGTATTTTTTTAATTTAACAATTGAAAAATCCATATTTCAATATTCATGATGTACACTCTCCTTTACTTTCACTCTCTCACTCACTAAGCAATTTGGATGGTATTAATTATAAAAAACATTAGTTATTGCTCTTTTTAATTTTTTTTTCTGCATTTTCTGGTTTGCCAAGAAATCCCCAAACAAAATATTTGCTTCAATGATAAAAATATTGCTTTTGGAGATCTGGCATGTCAGAAAATGGAGTTGAAGCTCCATTGGTAGTTTGACTTGCCACTCCAACACTAGACATTTCAGACATGTGATTGAAAATAATGGAGATCCATCTGCTAATAAGGCAACTCTTAGCCACTGTCCTCAGACAAAGCCTCTATTCAACTGGTCTAGTTCAAATGTGTTGAGCAGAGGGGCAGCAGCTACTACTAGCTTGGACACTGGGGCAGCAATCCCTTCTAGGTAATCTTTTAGCCAATGATGTGAAGAAAAAAGTTTCACGCTTCTATGTGGTCGGTCATTATCAAGTTGCTGCTTAATTTTTTTATGTTCTACCCCTTTTTCTTACTTAAGTTTTGTGAAAGGCAGCATTTGTATTCCATACCCCTACACTTATTGTTTTATTCGTAGCAATTAAGTACTTCAGTGTAGAATTTTTTTGATTTGTAAACTGAGAGATTGGGCCCTTTCCCATTATATTAATAATAAAAAATATTAGAAAATGATTTGCCATTAACAGGCCAAGGTCACCGTATTACTAATTATTGAGACTCTCCAATTATACTAAAGGGTCCTCCATACTACAGAGTCTCCATACTGTACAAAATGAGACTAAGATTAACAATGAACCATAACTGAAGGCTAAAGAAAGCTGAACTCTATGTCAGAAGGAACCTATTCCAGCTTAACCATCACCTCAGGAGGATCTCCTGAATCGCTGGCACCAACATCTTTCTACAACAAAATCGCCATTCTGACCAACAGTTTAATTGCCTTTTTGGCTTGATCAGCTCTATACTGCTCAAATGTGGAGATGAAGACTTAAAAAGAGGCTGCAAGTAAGCCAGATAGACACCAGAAGAATGATCTTCCCCATTTTTATCAGACTGCATTTTTTATACCTCCTCCAGCGGGACATGAAACCTGGCCTCTTGTTCTCTGAACAGCCCCATGGAAACCGACCCTTGAAATTTGTAGCCAGACACTGGCAATGGATTTCTAGAAAAAGCTTCTGTTACCTCAAGGGCCTTCTCAAAGCCACTTATGAATTCTTTTTTCACATAATGAATGGTCAATGCTTTCACTAGATCCTTGTCTTTAATGAAATGAAGGAGGTTTGAGCCAAATGTAAGAGATATCAGAATTGACCTTGCTCCTAGTTTCTGCCTCAAGAAAGTCAAACCCAGCTATCTCCTTTACTGCCATCTCTATTGAGCCAGACTGCAGCATGTAATCATACTCAAATACAGGTCTGAGACTGGTCCCCTAAATGACATCTCTCACTTCTCAGTGTAGAGATGAAGTTTGGCTCCATTGGTAATGACAGATAAAACACAAAGAGAAGATTCAAAACTCAAACAAAAACCCCTGAAAAAAAAGGAGTGAACTCCATCTTAGTCGTCTCCATAAACCCTTTGCGTGTGCCAAGTATGGGAAAGACAACCAAAGGAAAGAATGATGTCCTATTGATTATGCCACGATAGTCAAAGGAAGGAAATATAAACTGATAGAAGCCATATGGTTCACGGTGCCCCACAGCCTCTAAGCCATTCCACCTATTCATATTGTTATTAATTAGTAAATCATCACTTGAATCAATTCCATAATTTGCTGAAAATTCAGCAACCCCATTTGCTTCTCTATAAGAATGATAAAAGGGAAAGGAATCCAAAGAGTCCAAAATATGCCAAGCCTCCCTAAGAATATTCTCCAATTTCTAGTCCACAGATCCACAACTATGAATAGTATTGAATATTATGATACTCTCCTACAGTTTGCAGGAAGGAGATTTTACACTGCACCACCACCTGAAGAGCTTGAGCCAAAGTGAAAGCATCAGCCTCATTATTGGTTGCATTGTTTAATCTCCTTGAGGCAGCTCAGACAAGAAACTTTGAAGGGTCCCTTGTCACACAACTTTGCTCAAAGGTCCCTGGATTGCCTTGTGAAACATCATCAAAGTTTAGCTTGGAGGAGACCATTTAGTGGTTTTCCTTAAGGAAGAGTTGGACTGAGTGCCAACATCCCCATGAACAAGGTAGTCTAGTATTTTTAAATTTCCGAGTCACTGGATTTGGTGGTAGATAAGTTTAACTCCAGATTGTTTCTTAGTCGTTTTCTTTCTTCCTATGGTTTGGAAATGTTTACCACCTCTGTATATTTTACAGTTCAGAGGTTGTTGATGTGTGCTTATTCAAAATATTTTAATATAATCGCCACTCTGAATTAAAAAAAAAAGGATTGCAACCTTCTTCCAACTAAGCAAATAAAGAAAAATACAACATGCTTTATTCTTGTAGGAATATCATATGGTTTTTTACAGTGGATCATTTGTTTTGATAAATGCTATTCAAGAGTCATATTTGAAGTGTGACGACCTGCTTAAAATAGATTGCAATGCCAATTTCCAAGCTAAGGTTCATTTTTGTGAGCAATACCTTCTAATGAACAAGTGGATTCTTAAACAAAAGCTCCTGAAGAATTTTTTTACATTGAATTGTTGTGTTTATCTGAAACTCATTTGACCTTGCTTAACTTTCTAGAGAGGTAACGCTCCTTGCAATATTTATTTTCAGAATTTGGAGTGATATAGGCTTGTTTCATGTGTAGTGTTGCCTTATCATTACAGAGATCATACAGATACTTGTTATTGATCATGATCATTAAATTGGTCCTTTAATTGTTGTAACTTTTCTTCATTGGTATTTTATAAATTGGCTGTTTGCATATTTTATAATTGCAGAAATACTACCTTTTCCATCCTTCTTTTCAGTTAGGAGCATGAAACATCGAAATGTCTTAATCTCCAGGACACAAGTTAACAATTTATTAGTCTTTGGTCTCATAACTCATTAATTGCACCCTATTTTGTAGGTCTGCTCATTACTCCATCAGAGGTACAAGGATTTTTCACCCACTTTGATTCAAGGGCTCTTAAAAGTCTTCTTTCCTGGTAAAGCTATTGAAGATGCTGATGTAGACCGGAGCGTAAGAGCAATGAAGAAGCGAAGCACATTAAAGCTTCTTATGGAACTCTATTTTGTTGGAGTTATAGAGGATTCTAGTTTTTTCATAAATATCATAAAAGATCTTACCAGCACAGAGCATTTTAAGGATAGGGACACTACTCAAATGCATCTATCACTGCTTGTCAGTTTTGTTCGTCAAGGGAGAGCCTTTCTAGGGCTCCCTCTTTCAGGCCAAGATTTACATGACGAGGTATTCTGTAGATGCTGATGCTTTTCAATTTAAGATGTCTTCAATTTTTATTTTAGTTCAGTTCTGGATAAATTAAAGTTGTTGACATGTATATGTGTTCTTATTGTTGCTTTTCTAATTGATAAAAATGATACTATTTAATTTATTATGTGATTTTCCTTGATTAAGTAAATTAAATTGAAAGTACCTTAGTAGTTCATAACAAGTGCAGGCTGGTAGATGTTTTTGGAATTACACTTGCAATGGGATTTTAATTGATTTCTTGAGGTTTGTTTTGTGTATGAAATGATGGATAGTTGGAGTTTTTAGCAGTGTAATTTATGTTTATTGTATAATTATGATTGGACTCAGGCAAGCTGATTTTTGACTTGGATCTATAATTGGCAAAAAGAACTCAGCCAAAACTTGGCAAATTAAAAAAATCATAAAAATAACAAATTTTTGAGGAAAACGATTTTATTATGTGTTTTACAATAAATCAACTTCAAATACATACACATAACTAATCAATTATGTATTCCATACACATGTTTAAACCAATAATTAAGTAAATAATGCGATATTCAAAGTTGAAACTGGAACTTGAAAACTGATGTGAAGAGTTGCATCTATTTTTAAAAAAATGCTTTCTTGTACACAAGAATGAATTTAGAAATCAATGGGGATGACATCAATAAAATAAAAGATCATAAAAGACTAAACTATAGCTAGCAAACTTGCTGATTATTTAGTGATTCCTTGTGAGTCCTGGATTGAGCAACCCTAAACAAGGCCTACAGACTTATTTCAGAGACTAGGCAAGTCTAGCTGATCCTTGGCCAAATTTTTTAAAAATTCATGTCTTTTGTAAAATGTTTTCATATCACACTTTTATAGGGGTGTTGAGTCTATGCCAAATTTTAGTGCTGAGTCCAAATCTGAGTCAAAAATCAGCTTGTCAAGTTTGAGTCTGGTAACTATGGAATAAACTAACGTTGGGAGGTGCCTATGACTATGCCACTCCTCTCAACACCGGATGCACAAAGTTGGACATTGCAATATGTTACATATATCTAGGAAGTAATTGCATTTATTTTATTTGCAGAAGATGTAAGAATAGGATCATCCTCCATAGCTTGTTTCATTAGCTATATAAGCTTGCTCCTTCCCTAGCACTACAAGATCTAAGTTACGGGTTCGTTTTGGTTCTAAGTTCGGGTTCGAGAACCCGGTTCGCCGTTCGGGAATTTTTTTTTAAAGGGTCGTTTTTGGGTTCGGTAATACAAAAACATATAAAAATCAGAAATATATACATATTTGCAGCAGTAATTAGTTCAGAATACACCACCATATTAATAGTCAAATAACATAGCAAAAATACACCACCACTTTATATTAGTAGTTCACTTGCATTTGTTATCAAGAAGCATAGTGTTTAACAGTTTAGATAGAGACAAAAGTTGTTGGACATTTTTTAAGGACTTTTTGGAAGAAAGAAAACATTAAGTTATAATTCAGCTCAACCTACCATCCACAAATTGATAGTCAAACATAAGTTATGAATAGAAGCATTGGAAACCTATTGACATGTCTTGTAGAAGACAAACCAAGCAACTGGGATTTAGTCCTATGCAAGCTAAATTTGCCTAAAACAATTCAATTAATAAGAGCATTGAAATGAGACCCTTCCAAATTGTGTCTGGGCATATTCCAAGGGGAGTGACTGAGTTGTGAGACATGGTTGATGTGAACGTGTAGTGCAGAAGAGTTTGTAGGATACATTAAAGAAGTATATGAACAACTCAAGTAAAGTACCACCAAATTCAAGCAATATGCTGATTTGAAGATAAGGGAAGTAAAATTTTAGGTGGGTGACTTGGTTCTACTTCTCATGTATTGGAGGAAGGAGAGATTTCGAGAAGGACCTACAATTAACTAAAATGGAAGAAGATTAGATTATATAAGATGTTGAAACAATTTTCATTAAATGCATATGAGATGAGTTACTATCTTTAATGACTAATGTAGTGAACTTGTTCCCTTTCTATGAGAGTCAACCAAATGAAGTTGATGTTGGTTCAAATGTGAAAAACATAAGATGGCCTCAATTATCAACTCCAAAGTCATTAGAGGACAAAAGATAAAGATTACCAAAAGTAACTAGAATATCTAGTCAAGTGGAAGGGCAAAGCAACTAAAGATACTACATGGATGAATCCATTAAAGATTAGTTGTCATTTGAACTCATTCCAAATTCATGAGCTAGAACTCATCTTTTTCTACCTAGGGTGTTCAATATAGAAGCATCCTTGGTTCTTTAGTGATCTGCTTCACCAAAAAAGAGTCAAAAAAATATTAAAAAAATGCAAAATTGCGTGAAAAAGTGTGCCTGGGTGTGAAATTTTGCCTGGGTTCGAATCGGGTTTGAAAATTTTGAACCCTGTCCGGACCCACAGTAAGGGGTCCGAACCCTAGCCGAACCGACAGAGGGATTTTCAAACCCTCAGCGAATTTGGGCGGACCGGACCCGAATTCTAGACCCGAATCGAACCCGAACCGAACCCAGGGCCTGTAGGGGCGAACCCGATAACTTAGTGCACAAGCTTTATCTCACAATCAGCCTAATTGGCCTGAGCATGGTTCTTTGTGAACATGGGTTTGTCATCCTTGGATCCTCTTTGATTGTAAGCCATGCTCCTTTAGCTTGATGGATAATTCTTAATCACCTCCTTTAATCTTCTTTTGCTAAAGGCATGGGCTGTAATGCATAAATATGAGGTGATTGAACCTTTGCATTGGTGATCTATTTTTCTTTTTGGAGTGTGTTCTATAACAAACTAAGTTGCTTAAATTGCACTGTATATGTGATTTGAAATGGGATAAATAAAAAATGATAAACGCCTTCAAATTAGGAGAGGGTGCTCCTCCTTGTCGACATGGTGTCATAGCAAACTAAAACTAAGTTGCCTATCTTTTTGATCAGCTTAGAGCACAAGGTTTATTAAACACAAACGCCGCAGCTGAGATTTTCTGATTTAAAGAACTTCAACTACGACTAACTTAAACTAGAGACGTTCCTAACTTCTCAAGTAATAGCAGAGCAAGAGAAATTAGAAATAAATAAGGTAGATTTTCTGACAAAAGTACTTCAATAATCTCTCTCTCAACAAACACCTACACACTTCACTATAAGTTGAAATCAAGATCATAAAAGCAGAACATAAATAACGGAAATCTGAGATTTTGGATCAAGGCAAAGGAGGCTCATGATTTTATTACTCAAATCTCTGGAACAGGACTCCCTTCTAACATGCCTGGAACAAGAGGTTGCAGCTAAAGAGGCTTGCAATCTTGCTCTTCACACAATAGAAAACAGCAATTACACTAACTCCTTGTTGGCTAAAGAGGCTCAACAATTTGCTTATCACGACACAAATGAACAATACTTGAGTAACAAATAGAAGGCACAATAGGCTCAGCGTTTTGTTCTCACTAGCACGGTTAAAGAAACTAATGAGCAAACACTCTTATTTATAGACAAGTAGAGGAGTAGGGAACCCTAAAATCTCCTTGCTTTCACAATCTAGGGCTTGCTCAGCAAGCAAGCTTTATTACTAAATCTAGAAAGAAGATAACATCTAAAACCCTAGAAAGCAGAAAAACGCCAACTATTACATCTATCTCTCTCTCAAAGAAAGGATAAGGATCATTCCACATCACAAAACCGGGAAAGAAAGTTTCTAGAAGAAAGTCGCCATAAAATTGGATTCACATCCTAGAAAATGAAACTGGTGGTTCCGGGTTTGGTATCAAGTCTTCAACAGTAAAACAATCAGCTTAGAATATCTTCAACATTTCATGTATAGATCTCTCGCAGTCTTCGACTCCTCATTGGCCGCTAACTTTGCCGGATATCATCATCGGTAAGGGCCTATCTCATGGCGAATTGATTGCAACTGCGAACAACACTCTAGAATTGATCTTGCACTTCATCAAGCCCGACGTAGGAACCATCTTCCAGACTATACTGAGAAGGAATCTCTATGATAAACTCACTGATGAAAAGGAGAGCTTCAATCACCCTTTGTCTGTAGGCGATGAATTCTTCGGATATCCTCTCATAGGTTTTAACTTTGAAAACATGACGCTCCCTCCAAGCAAGGATTTGTCTCTTGTGTTCTTTTGAAACTGCTGGACCATAGGCTGTGTCTAAATCAGCAATGATGATCTCATGCCTTGGTCTAACTTCAGCCAGTGTTTGTTCAAATCCTTGGATACCTTGACGTAGCTTATGAGCGTCTTCCCTTAACTGGAACATCCGTGCCAAGATCTCCCTTCCTCTGACAATGAAACTCTCGATCCACTCTTGAGTTTCTTTCCCATAAATGACCAGCTGTCTTAACTGCTGATGATCAGCTGGTGTCTCTAAAATCTGGGGCAGCAACTGGGTTACCTGTGCAGAACCATGGACAAGGTTAGAAATGAAAAGCCTGAGCTGCTGATTTTCAGCCTTGAGTGCTGCCTTGTCTTCTCCATCCTTGAGTACTCTTTCCTGAAGATTTTCGGATGCAACTCTGAAGAGACTCAAATCTGCATGTCTGGTATTTCTACCGAGATTGGCCTTGACCATGACGAAATCATCCATATTCACCTCATCCCTATTCTTGTCTTCTGGGGGCAATGCGGTCTCCATGATTATTTCATTATCAGGATTCTTATCAAAGTGAACTTGCTTCTTTGCCTTCTTCTTAGGAGGTTCCTGATAGATGTTATCAAGATCATCAACACTCATCTGATATGAAGGCCTTCTTCTAACCCTTCCTAAGGAGTTCTCAAGCCAAGACATGGTAGTATCTTTACTAACTTCCTTAGGAGGTGCAACTGTAATCTCTTCATCATCTTCGATATCAAGGTTGATGTGGATTGGCGAAGAACCTGTCAAAGGTACAGAAACATGTGTTGAAGGTGGCTCCTCTGCTTCTTTCTGAGGTATGGGCTCGTCAGGAGGAACTTCTGAATCAGCTGTAGGCTGCTCCTGTATGACTATGCCTGAGAAATCCAACCTTCTTTTTACATTTTTATTCAATCTACTACCTTTGATGCCTTCTTGAGACTGACTTTTACCCTTCCCTTTCAACTGTGCTCTGGAGGAAGAGGGAATTATCCTTGGTGGATTTGCTACTGGAATGGAGTTTTTCTTTTTAAGGAACAGGAAAACCTTACTATGCTCAAGGACTTGTCTTGTCCTATATTCGATTGAAAGGGATTCCTTATTAGCCCAGTTGACTTGTGAAAGGGGTTGATCTTCTATTCGCTTCTGAGTATACATTGGGAGAAGCACATCCTCGTCATCATCTGATAACCCTTCTATGTCTTCATTTAAACAATCCTTCATCTGATGGAGAGTAAGTCTGTTGTAACTACGTCTCTGCACCTCGAACTCATCTGTACAATTAGCCCAAAAATCTTCAAGTGCGGCTATATGATCATAGTTCTTCTCAAGTCGGCCAACGTAGAAACCATGAGGATCAAATGATTGTCTCTTGCTGTAGGACTTGAGGCTGAGTTTATATAACTCGTCTCCCATTGACTTGGCATCTGCATCCGTCCTGCATGTGTATATAGCCAACCCTAATGGAAACTGAAGAGAGGGTCTCCTTCTATTTCTCAGGACTATATGAACATCGTGAGCCTGCCTCAAGAACTCCATGAAGACGACCTCGTTCGACGGGTACCTTGGTAACATGAGTGGGGCACTTGAATAACCATAGACCCTGAGATAGGTGAAAGTGGGAAACTGTATAAACCAATCCGCCCATTTTGCCATCGCTGCCCTGGCAACTGAAGATATACGGACATGCAACTCATTGTCCAGGTCCCGCACATGGTACATCAGAAAAGCCTTGTTCACCCTTTTGTAATGATGCAACGACTTTGTGAACTCCAATTGGGGATAGTAGTTATATATGTGTTGTATGCTCAATGATCCCTCGGTGTTCAACCCTCTGAATTGACTCCGATAGGCCACTGTAGACTATTAGGTATGACACCATGTGGAATACATGAAAACCGGAAGGTCGCTATTTGGCCGACAGTACTACTAATCAAAGGAAGCCGTACTATAGAACTCTAAGCTTTCATGATGAGGTATGGCGAAAACATCCGTTGATAATTGTCTTTCCAGCTTAAAGTGACCCTGTTGAGCAAGGTGATAATGATGGCAATTTCATCCTTAAACTCTCCTCGCCCGATGTTCTTAGGCAATGTTTTGTGTTTCTCCTTCATCCACCTCTGTGCAATCTTCTTGTTATATTTATCTTTGTGCATATTCCATATCCTTTCGCATTCACTCTTTGAGAGAGTAACGCTTTCAGGCCATGGGGGAATGGAAAAACACTTCTCAATCACATCGGGCTTTAGACTGCAAATCAATCTACCGTCTGCTGACTGGATCTCCCTTGTAGCTGGGTTGTAATGCTTAATGCAATCGATTATGAACTCAAGACTCTGAACTGATATAGAATTGACGCCAAGTAGGAACGTCCCGTGTTCTTGATTATGTTTGCCCGCTTCCAAGGCGCTGTAGATCTAACACCGCTTGATATGATGCAAGTGTCATTCTCTACCGCTTTGATTTAATTGTATAGAGAGCTAGATTCAAAATTTTGAAAAGATTGGAGTGTACTCCATTTCAGAAAAATTCTGAAGAATGACTATAAACTCGCTTCTAGGTTCGCATAAGTCTTGACCAATTTCTAATTTTAGAATGTTGATTTTCTTGTCTAACCGGATAAATTTTTAGTAAAATTTTTCAGATATGGGTTTTGCTCGCTGGGGAATTCATTACTGCAAGACAAATCCCAGATCACCCATTTTGTAAAATTTTGAATTTTGGCTTCAAAAAGTAAGTAAACTCAATTTTTTTCAATTTTTCCAAAGCTAGCACTGGCTCTTGTCTGTATCAAGCATTAGAAATGGACCCGCTTGATTAGATTTGCAAAACCTTTGACGGGGTTATTGACTAAAAGCAGCCAACCCTAGGTTTTGAAATTTCTTGAGAAAGCCGTGATATGGGTTTTCTTCATAAGACTGATTGGAGAGGACCCAGATGGTTGAAAATTGAATGCACTGATGTTTTCACTGACATGCAAAATAAAAGCAGCTGCTGCAACTTGATGAAGTTCTTGAAAATTTCCTTCAGAAGATTGAAGAGAAAAGACCCAGATGATTGAAAACTGGAAACCTTGGCCTTCCCTTTGAGAAATTTGATCTTCCGGATGAAAAACTTGAAAAAGCAAGGGTTTATGCTTGCTGATTTGAAAAAATCTGATGAAAAACCAGCAAAGATGAATTCTTGGATCATGAAAATTCTTCAAACTTGCTGCTCCGACTTTCTCCTTTGAAGGCTACCTGCAAAAATAACAAAAATAATATTGAAAAGAGGTGTTAAATAGACTTTAGGGCCTGAATTAGGTTTTGCTTTCTTTTGCTTTTATTTCAAAACCCTAAAATCTTTGTTCAATGCATTTGGACGCCATCCTCCTTCACTAGTAATTTTGAAACTTTTGAAAATTCCGAAAAATTTTCTAAGGCATGCAAGATGTAAGGTTCCTCTTCACTCGGGCCTACTCACCCAGCTTTTAGCCAAATTTGTAACATTTTCAA
>VDFB02357051.1:0-102288 GCA_007258455.2 Sequoia sempervirens | reverse complement strand
CTAAACACCTGCAACTCAACAGATTCAGCAGCTATGGACCAACCGTGCCTTTTATGCCATGGAACAATGGCAAGTTGGCAATCCTTTAGTTGAGCCTGCTGTTTGGAACTCTATCTCTCCATCAGCACAAAACGTCCTTCCATCTTACACTGGAGAGAATGCTAGAACCTTGTTGAATATCTCTAAGGCAAAGTCAATTTGTGTGCTCATCATGATGTAACCCAAAAGAAAGTGGCTATAAGGTTGCTAGCAGCATCATCAGAGGGAAATGCTCTAGATTGGTATAAAAATCTCAATCCTAATTCCATAAGATCATGGGATGAGTTTGGTGAGAAGTTACATGATAGATTCAAGGAGAAAAGAGATCACCTATCCGTGCTAGAACAACTTATCACTATCAAGGGAGCCCCAATGGAGACTATTACTGGAATAGAATTACCTAGATTATGGTATTCTTGTATTACTTGAAGACTTTTAATCTTGAGATTTCAGTGACGATTCAGTCAATGGGTGGTTATGATTTGCTAGCAGCCTATGACATAGCTGTTAGGGTAGAAAACACTTTGTTTCAAGCAGGGAAACATTCTCCTAGGCTTGCAATGCCCATCTTTGCAGATATTTACTCCCTTCCTAATCAAATGCCTCAGATCCCTATAGCCCCCATGCTTGAATCCCCTCAAGTTATGTCCCAAACTGCCAAAAATTTGGAGGAACTTAAACTGTTCTTAACAAGTTGAATGCCCTTACGAAGGCTATAGGCTATTCCATCTCTTAAGCCATACTATCAGAATAACCAAGGTTATAAGGCTCCCATCCATTATCAAAACTAGCAAAGCCATTATCAAGGCCACCAAGTGCCCAACTCCTAGATAGTTCCAATTCAACAACCCTAGCAACAAGCTCCACTACCCCATCCCACAAGAATTCGGGTTCTAGTTCATAATAATTCTGTTGATGATCAAGGTGTGTGGTCCTATCCATGTGATGATTATCATGCTCTAAATTGTTGCCCAAGAGGCATCCCTCAGAAAAACATATGGGAAGAAAGAAGATAGGTTGCTTTGAGCATGCAGGTTCAAGGGATCTCCCTTGAATCATCCACTTGAGAAGAACAACTGCTACTTGTGCCTAAGCAAGCTCTTGACACATGGGATGAAAATGAAGTGTTTGCAACTAATGAAATAGCAGCCCCATTGGGGCAATTGGTGGTTCAGTTTGATTATATGAACAGAGTAAAGAAAAGAGTGCTGGAATAGCAACCTGGGGTTCATCAACCAAGCACAAGTGGCCAAGGAACGTCACTAATCACAAAGCAAATTGTTCTTGCTACTTCAAAACACAAAGCAAAGTGCCTAATCTAGGCTGACCAAAAGTAACTTATCTGCTGGTCAAGTGACCAAGAAATCAATGGGTGCCTTATGCACCAAAAGCACAAACAACTATGCCCTTTAGTGTCCTGGATCAAATGAAGAAGATGACTAACTTCACCTCATGGGAGATCATAGCAATACAGGAGCAAATTAACTTGCTGAAGGAGGCTCTAAAGCAACAAGACAAGAGTAGGGCAAAAGAGTTGATTGCCATTCCTCATAAAAAAACATTGCAAGAAAAACAACCTGCAGTATTGCAAGTAATTGATACTAATATAGGTAAACCTAAACCTTCCCTATTCTACTTTACTCTAATTGTTGGAAGGAAATTTCTACATAATTGTATGATTGATTCAAGGGCTAGCACCTCTACAATGCCAAAAACAATAGCTGACGCATTTGATCTACTATTTGAGCCTGTTGAAATAGGGATCGCCCAATTAGATGGTAACTTGATCAAGTCTGTTGGTGTTGTTGGTGATCTGAGTTGTAAACCCCGAATCCCTAAAGCTGAAATTCCTCCCTAGGAGTGTCAAATCTGGAGAAAAGACCTCACTTATGAATAGGCTTGGGAAACTGAGGGATAGTTGTTGAGGTGGGTAGAGCCTCCTTCACTTCTAGCTTTGCTAAACCAAGGGGCCCCTCCGTAAGGTGCTGCAAAAGATATTACCACAAAAACTGAACACTTGCTTTGACACAAATCATACCCATTGCATGGTGCACCCCTCTATTGGTTGTCACTTTGTGCCAATATGATAGTTTGAGAAACTCAAGGTTTAGCATTTGATTAAGTAGATGGACTGACACACTATAACTATTTAAAATGCAATAAAAGATAGCCCCAAATGCCGTTTCATGCATTTAAACATGCCAGGGAACAAAACTAATTTCCACACAATATTAAGTGATGTTTTATTTTGATTGTTTAGAGATGTGTTGGGATGATGGAGAAGATTTAGTTCATGCAGATGGGTGCCTATCCCAGCTGGGCAATACGGTCCAAGATTCATGCAGAACATGTAATGACTGAATCTAAATGGAATACCTTAAAGAAGATATACTTGAAGACCAAATTTACACAATTTCACACATAAATTAGGTTCTATACATGCTAATGAATAAATGCATAAGTTGCAGAACTTTATAAGAGTCTATGTAGTAATCCAGAAACAAACTTGTGCATTTCTTGATTTGTCTTGATAAGATACATTACAAAGCATTAAAATGGTTTTACAGTCCTTTGGCTAATTGACTAATGAAGAACACATCTAGAAAATGCGCAAAATAGTCCTAGAGACACTCAAATAATGTTGGATCTGCTAATTACACTCTTTCTTTAGAAGTTACAGATGTTCATTACACATTTTGAGTGAACCCAAATTATCAAGATACAAAATACCTTTCCCTTTGCTAGAGATAATGACCCTAGGGCTTGCCTTCACAATTTTTCCCATTTGTTCTTTCTTTGTTTTTCTCTTTCAATCTTCCATCCTCAAATGAATTTTTTTATCCCTTCTAAAGAAAATATTATAGAGATAGCCCCCACAAATGGGTGACACTTGTCACGAGATGAAATGCTAGGAAAACAACCACCTATTGTGTTAATCCTGTGAGATTTGTCAGAATGGAAGTTGTGAAGACCATATTGCTTAATGGTTGCATGGGCCGTTTCCCTTCTCCATTGTTGTATGTGAATTTGTGCCGTTATGATGAACTATTGCTTCTAGGCAAAAAAATCAATGATCCTCTAATTTGTATAGGAGTGGTGCGACAAGACTTGCCAAGTGTCAATTTTATGCTTATGCTTTTACACCATGTGGCCCAATAATAACATGGCATTTTGCCACACATATTGACAACTAAGCCATTACATGTTGTCCATTTCACCTTTTATTCCCATCACACATTGTGCGTATGTAAGTGGGACCTACATTCAAAACCATGATGCAATAATAATCTACCATTTTCCTACCACTGCATGTAATATTGCCAAATTGGAAACCACATCAGCATTTCCTTCTAGAAGAGACAAAGCCATTGTGCATCATGGAAGTAAAGGTGGGGTCCACATTCAAAATTGCAATGTGAAGAAACTGCGTGATGTAATAGAATGCCACCAGGTGGAAACCACATCAATATTTCATTGGAGAAACAAAGCCATTGTGCATTGCCCATTTGAAAGTGTGGTCCACACTCAAAATTGTGATGTGAAGGGGCTATGTGATGCATTGAAATGTCACCAAATATCCCAAGCCGACAAGAGTTTTGCATTTACTCCATGAAGTGCACGCATAAGCATAAATGAGCCAATCATGAATTGTCAACTTGGCATGGGGACAATACAACGTTACATGAGTTAGAAGGTATGACATTGGACTTGAGAACACATGGCATGATATTGCTAGTTTGCCATTTTTTTTTTGATCGGTGATTGCTTTTGACTGGAGATTTGAACTAGTGAGGCCACAATTTATGGGGGACCTCATCCCCATGTTTGTCTGGTATTAACACCAGTCCATTCTCCTCTGCCACCTTCCTCCGTCATTCCTTCCCTCCTACTTCTTGTCTCTCCACTTCCTTCTTGGTCTACCTTCCTCCGTCATTCCTTCCTTCTTTCATTTTCCTCCTCCTCCTTCCATCTGTTTCTCCGCTCCTACCTCGAGCTCTCCCCTCCATCATAGCTTCTTCTTCGTCATTCCTTCTTCTGCCTTCCTCCGTCCGTCTCCTCCACTTCCCGTCATCCCTTCCTTCTCCGTCAATCTTCCTCCACTTCCCCTCATTCCTTCCTCCCTTCCTCTCTTCGTCACCTCCCCTTTCCTTTGCCATCCTTCTCCATCCTCCTTCCATCTCCAATCTTCTTTCCACCCTTCTCCCGCCGGTCACTGGCATTTTTTTCGTGTACTGCCTTGTCCTCCCGTGCATTGCCTGACCTTCTACTTCTCTGTCCTCCCTAACTCCCAGCGCTTCCTCCCTTAGCCGATCCTCCATGCCTTCCCTACTAGCGCATACATCTCGATCTTCCACCACTGCAGGATGTCCATCGTGTCAGCCTCCAACAACCTGTGCCCTCCATCCTTGGTCTTTGATCCTGCAAGCAAGGGTGAGAATCGAACATGCGACAACCCTCTCTACAGGGCTTGTGACTTGCCGTCACACTGCGGGGTCATCCCTGCTAGTTCGCCATTTTAACAAAAGACTTAAAATAGAAATTGTGATGTGGAGTCATGCGATGTAATTATAATTTGCCACTTGTTTTCCACCATATAAAATATTGTCAAGCTAGAAAACAAATTTGCATACTTGTAGGAAATATAATGTCATCATGCATCGTGGAAATGAAAGTGGGGTCCACATTCAAAATCATGATGTGGAGGAGTTGCATAATGTAATAGGGCATTGCCACCTACTATAAATTGACTAGTTATTTGTACTTACTCTATGAAGAGTACACATAAGCATTAATGGGCCAATCATTAGCCATCAACTTAGCGAGGGATAGCATAACATTGTATGAATTAGCAGGTTTTGACTCTACACTTAGGAAAACATGGCATGATTTCACTAGCTCGTAGTTTTAACGAAAGACTTCACATGAAAACTATGATGTGAAGAACCCTCGTGACACAATAGGAAATTGACACATGGAATAAAACAAGCATAGACAAATACTAGTTAATGCAAGGAAGGGCCAATAAGACTACGACATTTGAGGGGATTGGGCTGTAAACATAAGTGAACAAGTCGAAAAAATCAGTCAATGTTAAAATAGAAGAATACAATAGTGACATAAGCAAAGGGTCAAAGCACAAAAGGACTAGGGTTTTAGTCATAAAAATATAAAGGAAAACCCTTAAGAACGAGAAAGACTAAAACCCTAAGGATCTCCCTAGAAAACTAGAACACTCCAACAAGGTCCATTGAAGATCTATGGATCAGGTATAGTTGATGGGCATAATGGGTCTAAGAGCACAAAGGAGAAAGACATGGACAAAAATTGAATTTCGAGGCCAACAAACTTAGGCTCCAATAGTTGCTATTAGAAACTTGGTTCTTACTCTCTATGCTTTCCCTACAGTCACCATGCCCTAGGATGGTGCAATAAATTGAGATCCTAGCCATGTTTGGGCTATGCTTATTCTAGGACTTTACAACCAAGTTTGGAGGTAACCTATTGCTTGATTGGACCCACATGTTTCTAAAGAGAAGGTATGGCACTAAAGTCAAGATCCTAGTCGAGCCCATTGCATTACACTATGTTGAGCATGACCCAAAACTAGAGATTGATGACAATTATGCACTTGTGGTTGAGGAAGAGCTCGTTTTGTTCAAGTTTCCTATAGAAAAGAGAATTTTGGATACCCCTAATGACTACCTAGATTACAAATTTCAATTGATTTTTTTTGAAATGGATCCATTTGAACTATTTGAATAAACTTGAAGGGTAGTTATATCATTCACTATCTTATAAAGCCTCCAAGTTGTGGTGATGAGCAATATGGAATTCCAACATTGTGTAGTTTCTAGAAAAGCAGGTGTCTTGGAACCAAGTCAAAAGCCTTTTTAAGGTCTAGAAAACAAGTCTTTGGAAGATTGACGAGAATCCCCTCCATAATGGCTTAGAGTGTTGTACAGTGTAAGGATAAGAGTCCAAGGAATCGATGGTGGGAAGAGGGAGGGAGTAGAACTTGAATAAATGAAGAGAAAGATGGGCAACATAGTCCATGTTAAAATCATCATCAAAGTAGATTGTGTTGTGTCTAGTGATGGGGGGAGCATGGTGGGAGGGGTGGGTGAAAGGGGTGAAAATCAATAAGGAGGGTGAATGTCAAGTCAACATAGTCAACAAGTGGGGGTTGTGGGGAACTAAGGAAATCACTGATGTGTGGAATGGAGGATCTATTAGTGAGAAAATAATCAATAATGTTGACACCACCTCCATAGGGAAAGTAGGTGAAACTATTACAGTTGGGAAGCAAGGGGGCATGTTGAGAATGTGGAGGCGTTGAGATTCCCCCAATGAAAGAAAATGCCTCCCATATTTCCATGACTATAGTATTACTACTAGCAAATATTCTTTGTAAAACAAACTCTATAGGATCCATTGCATGAAGGCATAACAAATCCTATACAAGATCTTGAAGAGGTGTTTGGTAAGTACATGGGCATTGAAGTTGCCTAGAAGAATGATAATGGCAATTGTGGAGTACTTGGAGATCTTTGGATGGAGGTCGATGTACATGTCCCCATTGTGTATGACAAATGAAGAGGCAGGGGGAAGCAACACTCAACAATGGAGACATTTCAAGTAGAGGATGGACCACTTTGGATCTACAACCACATGTATCTCGAGTGGACATTAGAAGCTACCAACAAGATTTTGGACTTGAGGCTATCACGTATGAGGCAGTCTACTCTACTAGAACCATGAACATTGCCTAATATATGGGTCTCACGATGATAAGTTGAGATCTAAGAGTAACTTGTGACTATTGGGGCGGTCCGTTCAGGGCTTTTGTGTGTCTTAATAAGGAAGATGATATCTTGGGATGCAATAACATCCTAGAAAGTACTAGAGAAGACTATATAGTACCATTGTAGAATCAACAAGCAATAGAGATGTTATTGACACCCAACAAGACTTGAGGTTGTGATTATGCTCATAGCCTAGAGTATGAACCTGGGAGGGGGAGAGTCATGAATGATGGCCCTACAATTTTGGATAACAAACACTTGTTCTTTTTCCTAGTAGCGACAACTTGAATATAGGCTTGCCAAACCTCTTCTACTTGGAGTTAAGTTACCTCTAAAATCTCATCCATGTTCTTGGCAAATAGAGGATCAAAGGCAATTCATGACCCTTTCCCCTTCACCCTTGCTCAAGGAGATTCCATGCACTGAGAGCTCACATAAATTTTCTTAAGAGAGTTAGTGAAGTTGCAAACTCTGCAATATAATGAAATTAGAGGCAATCCATGTGGCTTTCAATTATACAATCCCCTTTCTTGGTTGCTCTCTCACTAGATTAAGCAGCCAAGAATGGTTGTAGATGTATTTTGTAATGTTCCTTACCTCTTCCACCATGGTTTTGACTAATGTCTTTTGACCCATCCAAGTTTGCCTATATCCTCTAGGAGAAGATCAATGGAATGAGTGGCTCAAGGGCTCCAAAAAATAGTAGGGTGCATCTCCTCAATTAGTGATCCTATTGCCACATATGCTCTTGCATTCTCTGATGACATTCTCCACTCTCATCTTCCTTACCACCTAATCCTACATATTGCATAGGGTCCCTAAATTGTTAACTTCATTGGAGGCATAAATTGACTTTAGAAACATCAATTGTCCACTTGAAGCCACTAGGAAGTTAATTAATGTGTGGTTCTGTCCTTGCATCCTCCCATTAGATGAAATAATGCAGCCCTTTTTGTGCCAAACCCTCTCTTAATCTCCCACTCAAATCATACAAGCTTGATGCCTTGAACCCTTTTCTAGCTATGTTAAATACATTGACTAGTGACATCATATAGGGGCATCTCACAACATTAATGGTATGCCATAGTACCGAAAAATTGCCACATGCCAACATCACTCTCATAATGGTTTTCTTGGTTACACGTAGCACCTTCAAGTGAAGGTTGCGCACCAAGAGTATTATGAGGAACAAAGAACCTCTATGATTGTGAAAGAGCACCATATTTTTGTGCCAAGACAAGAGACTATTGCATTAGTCTTTGACATTGGAGGTGAATTCATCACAATTATCATTGCCTTAGCTCTTCTCTTCTTTTCTATTTTCTTTTCCTCATACAAAGCAAGGAAAGCCTTGATCTCATGTAATTGCAGGCTCCACAAAATTATAGAGTTGCACATCTCAGATAGAGATTTGTGTGAGGTGATATTTGAGGTGATTGATGCCTTGTCTTATCTGCAACTGAATAATTGTGCACCATCATTCCTGCCTTTCTAGTTGGTTTTTGATATCTCCAAGTGGGTTCCGTAGCCCTAAGACTACCTTGGTCACCTGCTTATACTATATCTCTATCAGAAAATTGAAACCCTACCAAAAAGGGAGAAAAATAAAATTAAACATTGTAAATCCTAGCTTTTAAACAAAGGAAATATTGGAAAAAAAATGAAAATGAAATGATAAGACCCTAGATATGGTAGAATTTAAGAAGAATAAAAGGGAAAAGAAAAAATGAAAATCATAAAACAAAAACAAAGAGTTACATGCCTTCCAAATTTGGTCAATAAATTCACTGAATCAGTCCTATTCAATTGGAATCAGTTGAAATCATTGGATAATCAATGAATCTTGTCAAATTGTCAAGAGCATGAAAACATGAAGAAAAATGAGGGGTTTTTGCTATTTTTTGCTGCAGGCTTGGGCAATTTTTTGTATGAACCTACTGAAACTCGTGAGTTCTAGAGTGAGTTACTTGGTGAGTACTTGCCTGAAACTTGCCAGTGAGTTGTAGGTCAAGTGACTTGCCAGCCTGTTTCAGCTTGTGAGGTTTTGGAATTCTAATCTGATTCCACTAACTATTCTGGAAATAGATTGCATATATATATATATATATATTTCAAATGTATTCGACTCCTGCATTTATTTTTTTGAATAGTTTTATTTAGGATGGTGATTTGTATGGTGTATTAAAATCTTTTGTACTTGTTATGTTTTACATTATATAGTTTTCCAAATGGTTTTCTGATATACTTTGGATTTCTGAATCTGGTTACTGTGATAGTGGCTAGAATTTTGTGAATGTCAATTGATAGTAATGTTGGTTAATGAACATCAAGTTTTCACAGACCATGGAATTATGTTGAAGAGCTTCTAGAAAAACTTTGTTCTCAGCTTTTGTATCAACATTTCAGATTGCATTCCATGATCTGGTTGAGTGACAAATGATTCAAGGATTGCCAGATTAACTCAATATCAGAAAACTTTATCAAAATATTATAGCATGTTTCACCGTACTGCTAGTTTCTCTTAATGCATTAACAGCTAAACTGATTTCACTTAATGATTTCTATTTAACTTATAACCATCTTGACATTTTTATTCTAGCATTTCACTGTTGTTTGCAACTGCTTGTGATAGTTTGTAGCTATAGGTGCCATTCTGTACTGATAGGATTTACAAAGTAATATCTGTTGAAATTTTTATTTTGATCTATAAAATGAAGGTTCTATAGAATACATCTGCCCCTAATAGAGAAACATGTACCATACCCAAAATCAAGAGCAGTCTGGTGCTGAAATTTTTGATCTGGTTTTTCACAATCAGCAAGACTATTGCAGTTACATTCGGTACTACTAAATTAACTTAACCGACAGCTGGCTAACTAAATCTGCTACCCTTCAAGTAGTACACAGTAAAACTACCATTGAAAAGAAATCTGCTATCTTCTTTTTCTGGAGTACCGCATCTACCTACCTGACCTTCAAACCATGTAAGCGAGCATGCAAATCCATCAGAGGCCTTACCAATTAAAAGAATAAATAGAAACAATAACATAAACTTCATTTTTCACTATTTATCTTGTCCTATTATTTTGATTCCTTCATATGCCATTGCCTTCACATTTCTGATTTACTGTTCATTTTTCTCAAGTACCACAACTACCTACCCGATCTTCAAACCATGTCAATGGGAATGCAAGTCCATCAGAGGCCTTACCAATTAAAAAAAAAAATACAAAATAATATAAACCTAATTATGCACTATTTGTTGTGTCCTATTATCTTGATTCCTTAATATGTCATTGCCTTTACATTTCTGATTTACTGTAACTTTTTTTGGATAAATATGACAGATTTATAAGGAGCTAAATGTTACCATGGAACAAAAGAAGTTTCTCAGGAAGGCATTGCAGTCATTCTATGATGCATCTGTGGAGCTTCTTCAATCAGAGCACTCTGTATGAGTCTAGACCCCTGTTACTTTTTTAGGATCCTTGGTTTGGAATTTAGTAAATGGGTATTATCTTTGATTGTTTTTAGTAGAATTTTCATGTCATGATGGCTAGCCATATTACATGCAATAAAATGCTATTTTGCCACTGGCCAATCTATTCTAAGATTGATTTTCCAAGAGAAAAGTCTTTAGTACATGACAGCAATGTTAAGCTCTATTTAAACTTAAAAAGCTTTGCAAAAATTCAAATTTATTTCGATTGACTTAGGCTGTTTGCAAGTTCATCACTTCTAATGCTGTTGTAAAACTAATTCTTAACCACAGGATAATATATTTTTGAATAAACATAATCCCAAGGGAGCAATTCTAATGCTTTTTTCTATGGCTTTGTGAATATCTAATTGTTTTTTGTATTGGTATATGGCTATTTATGCAAGCATGAAATTGTTTGGTTGATGCTGTAGATCCTGTTGTTAAGGAATTTATTTGTTGACCTTGAGGTTTCATATTTTGCAGTCCCTTCGACAGATGGAACAAGAGAATGCAAAAATGTTGAATGCAAAGGGAGAACTAAGTGAAGAAAATGCAATTGCATATGAAAAACTGAGAAAATCATATGAACTCTTGTTCCGGAGTGTTTCATCGTAAGTTTTGCTTTGTGGCAGACTTAATTTAGTTTAATATTTTGTCTTAAAAAATTATAATGCTTTATTATAAAATTAATTTGATCTAGGAAACAAATGCACAATATGAAAATAAAAGATTTTACTTCATAGAAGTTAGCGATGAGGGAGGGTGTGACAATTAATCATGTAACGAAAATATTAGTTGACAATTGGTTGGCCATCTCTGTCACTTTATGTATTCATCAATTTCATTTTTGATTTGAATTAAGAACACTGTATCAAACCTCTATCTCATTTTTTGAGCTTCTCTACTGTCATTGTTTGGCTCTCTCATGTAATTAGAGCTGTAGATGTGTTACAGAATAGGGAAGATAAGGAGAGATGTCAGAAAGGAATTGTAATTTCAAATTTGTAAGGTATATACTTGAAATCAATATCTAAATTGTAGAATTCTGATAAAGGAGAAATCCACACAGATTCAAAGCTATGTTACACCAAGTTTCTGAGACGGGGATGGCAGGGGATTGGGGGGTGTATGTTTGAGATGGATTTTTCGGGAGGCCAGTTTTTAGGGGGCAGTGGTAATGGCTGTTTAAAAATAGTGAAATTTAAAAAATATAGGAAATTTCAAATATTCATATAATACATTGATAAGGCATATATAACCTAATTACATAAGTTCAGAACTGAATTGAGATTTCACATAAAAATTGACACACAAATTAACAAAATTTCGTTGCTTTCATTGTCAATATGCATATATAATATATATAAATTACAACAAAATGCCTGAAGGCCACAAGTTACAACTACAAAAGGCCAATAGAGACTTATTATTTAATAACAAAAAAAATTGATGGATGAACATGATCAAGCATTCACAAAAGGGTTTGCCATTGAATGTTTCATAGGGGTGCAACAGTGTAATGAGCCTAGCCCAAGCTGACTCAAAAACTCTTCTTTTGCTGCCTTTGGAATTTTGTCAAACAGTTGGTGTGCAAGCTGATATAGGCTGATAAGAACTTTAGATTGATTTATTTTGACTTTCTTGTTACCAACGATGTTTCTTTGATTGTTTCCAATGGTATCAATGATTGCCGATGACAACTATGAATGAAATGCAATTGTTTTAATGTACTTTTGATGCATATAGATGACTGAAACTACTTGCATTATGCAGCTACAGCAACTAGGAATTATGACAAACACTTTAGATGCAACCTAAGATGGCATTTATGCACTTACAGCCAAGTGGCATTTATGCACTTACAGCCAAGTGGCATTAATACAAACGCTTGGTATGCAATATTATAACATCATTTAGGCCAAAAGAGAACCTACAACCAATTGACATTTTGACAAACAATTGGCATGCAAACTAATAAGCTGATCATGAATGACAATAACATATTCAATTACAATCATATTAGACCAGCAACTTATATCTCCTTCTTTGCAATAAAATGTCTAATACAATGATGCTATGAATTGGCCAAGACTCTTGGCTTACAATTGATTGACAATAGTGCCAAGTCTGATTTTCTGAGTATTCACTTACAGCAGCAACTAAAATGCCTATGTTGACAATGCAAACTACTTAGTAAATGCAAGAAGAACCTACGAATGATGGCGCCCAATGTTGTTGATGAAGAAATAATAAAAATCCAATGTGATAGGCACCTTCCAAGCTCAAATCGAATTGCTCAAGTTGCCGCCTTTGTTCTTTATGACAAACACTTTAGATGCAACCTAAGATGGCATTTATGCACTTACAACCAAGTGGCATTTATGCACTTACAGCCAAGTGGCATTAATACAAACGCTTGGTATGCAATATTATAACATCATTTAGGCCAAAAGAGAACCAATTGACATTTTGACAAACAATTGGCATGCAAACTAATAAGCTGATCATGAATGACAATAACATATTCAATTACAATCATATTAGACCAGCAACTTATATCTCCTTCTTTGCAATAAAATGTCTAATACAATGATGCTATGAATTGGCCAAGACTCTTGGCTTACAATTGATTGACAATAGTGCCAAATCTAATTTTCTGAGTATTCACTTATAGCAGCAACTAAAATGCCTATGTTGACAATGCAAACTACTTAGTAAATGCAAGAAGAACTTGAGAATGATGGCGCCCAATGTTGTTGATGAAGAAATAATAAAAATCCAATGTGATAGGCACCTTCCAAGCTCAAATCGAATTGCTCAAGCTGCCGCCTTTGTTCTTGCCTGGCAAAAGTTTAGATAATTAATTGCAGCACCAAACGCCTTCCAATTTGCCCTTAAAATGATTGTCTCGACGATAGGAATTGAATGCAACAATACTCAGAATGATTGGCCTCCTCAATCGAAAGATATGAGCAAAAACATGAAACTCACATAGGCTGATCAACGTCCATGACAGCAGATTATCAAGGTCTGAAAATGCAGCTGAAACTTTACAAAATATCACTCCTTAAGATGATGAAATGATAAATCACAGTCAACAATTATTCTCCAAATTGAATCTCCACAAATTTGCTCAATAAAATAATTAATCTTAGCAATACATCAGCTGCTGAAGTAACTTCTCCATCAAATGCAACAATACATCAGCTGTTGCAAGTCAAATATTTTACTCAAAATAAGTACAATAATACATCAGCAGCTATTGTACTCAAATAATTTCCACAATGAAGCACAAGATTGGACTTCTGAAGTAAAGCCCACAATCAGCAATAATTCAGCTGGTATCTCATAGCCTCAAAATTGCATAACCAATGAGGGTTTTCGTCCCCAAAGGTCCTCCAATGGCTGAAACCCTAGTTGGCTTCTCCACCACCAAAAGTCTTCAATTCAAACAACAATTCCTGGATGATGAAATAATGGCTGGCCTCACCTATTTATTCTTTTTCCACCAAGAGGTCGGCCTCCTTCTAGAAGCTTCTTGAATAATCTTTTAAAATAATATATCATTATTTGCACTTTACAAATATTAAAATATCACTTTATAATATAAAGTGCAAATATAAAATAATAAAATAATAATTATTATTAAAGTTACCTTTAATAATAATTAAACATTATAACTCAACAAAACTCCTTATTTCTCCAAATCAACTGAATCCAGGAAAGATAGAAACCAACCACTGCCCGAAGTAGACCCTCTAACCAAGCTCCTTAGCCTATGAGAGTCAAGAATAGGCTAAATCCTTTGAAAACTGATGCTCATGAAAGTGGGGACATTACAAACAGAAAGGAAAAGGAATAATCCAAATACATTGAGAAAGAAGGAACATTTGATCACATTTCACCCAACAATCATCTTAGAGAAGTCATGGAATTTGTTTTGTAAAATATCTTCCCTGCACTTTGATTCGCACTAATCTTGTACAACTCTCTTCTAAACAGATCCTGAAATTAGAAAAGCCAGCCACCTTTGCTCACCTCTCCCCACTTCGTAAGCTCTCAAATCACAATTACCTCTTTAGCAGAAAGGAACAAGGGAAAGTGTAGATAATCTGAAAATATATGCACTGAAATACATTCCAGAAATTCATTATTCAAGGTCTTTCAGACCACAAATTTCCCCAAAAATTCACTGAGAAATGAGCTGAAACAGATCATGTAAACTGAATATTTTTCCTATATTTTTAAGGTAAAAAAGGGCTACATGTGGCAATCACTAACTAATAATCTTTGGGCTTTGTCTTTGTATGTACTTCCAAGGATATTGACTCTCTTGAAAGTAGTGACATCTCCTGATTGACAGCTAAATGTGTCGCCATATCACCTTCTCTCATTGTATGAAGATATGCCACCTCCATTTCTTGGTTCTCCAACTGAATTTCTTGAATGATATTATTGAACTTTTGGTTTGAGCTCAAACCTTTTAAAGATTAGCAACGGCTGGTTTGGAGGCACCTTCAATCTGAAGGCTTTTCCAATTTTGTCTTATTATGTTTTAAGGCTTCAAATAGGGACCTGGACTTCATTCAGTTTCAAGGCACACATGGGTAATGGTTGAACTTTAATGTCCCTAATATGCCTCTGTCTCGTGTGAACTTTGATTGCCTTTAGCCCCTTCATTAAACTTAAGTTTCTTCCATCTGAAAGGCAGTTTATTTTAAATCGCTGTAGGCTTTCCTTGCCTATTTCGACTGAATCTGTAATGTTATAAATATAACTTCCTATATTTTTATTATTAGTAAATATTTGTAAGGTTTATTATCTTAGATACGGTTCTTTACAATTTTGTTCATGTTATTTTGTGTTTACAATAAATAAAAATTAAAAACTTATTGTTGGAAAACTTACTATCACAACAATTTTTTTTTTATTGCTTTTTGTCTTTCTTTCAAATGGGTGGGGTGAGAACCAGGCAAGTACCAACCCCAATGCTTCCCCTTTTAACCTGAGGGAGATTAAAGCTAGTATTATTCATTACAATTGAATTTTCTTCCAGTTCTGCTGCTAGCTTACTCTGCCCATTTCTCCCACAATCTGTGCACACATGTGGCACTCATGAAGGTTGAACCCAAAACCTCACTTGTATTGGGGCAGCATTTTTACCACTACCTTGGGCCCAACCCCTTTTATTGTTCTTTTAGAAAAAGGTTTAATAAGTTTTTTCAAAAATTACCATAAACAATATAATAGTTTATGTTTATATTTTATTTTTTTAAAGAGGATGGAAAAGGATGACCATATATTTTCATTGATAATTAGCTGTGTTATGTTGGTTTGTATATAATCCTAGTTCCCAGAATAATAATTTTAAATTCAGAACACCTATATGGCCTAGTTTATAGAGGCTAAACTGGTTTAGAATTGATCTTAATCATGAATTTCAGGGAAAAATTTTCATGTGATGATCTTTTTATGAATTTCATTGTTGCCGAAATCTCAAATGCCCATTGTATTAATTGTATCAGTAGCCTTCCTTCATTTATTTGTTTTAGAGTCAAGTTTTCAACAATTATATTCTCAGATATGTAGGTTATGTTTTTTGCAGTTTGGCCGAAGCACTTGACATGAAGCCTCCTGTGATGCCAGAGGATGGCCACACGACTAGGGTTACCACTGGTGAAGATGGATCTTCAGTTGCAACTACAAAGGATGCTTCCAATCCTGAACCTGTCTGGGATGATGAAGATACTAAGGCATTCTATGAAAGCCTACCAGATCTTAGGTATCATAATTGTTTTTACTCTAGAGTCTTATCTTACATTTTTTGAACGTTAGTTGATCTATTTACAGTGATGCAAAATGGTACACACATCATAATGATGTTGATTTCTTTTCTTAACATCTGTATGATGGCAAGAGGAACTCATGTGGTGTCGTTTTTAGGGCCTTTGTCCCTGCAGTGTTGCTGGGAGAAGCAGAACCTAATAAGACTAACGAGCAACCACATAAGACTCCTGAACAACAGCAGGTATTTTTCTCCCTCTGAATGCAATATTATGCATTTGACATTTTCTACGAGTACATAGGATGCAATGAATGACATAGCATTCCTTGCTGTCATTGGAAACCACACAAAATGGCTTCTATATTTTGTCACCTAAACCTTTACTTGCAATACTGTAGCATATTGATATATCATATTATAAGGCAATTAACAGAGCACACAATTTACTTCTGAGGTATATTACATTTTTAATATGCATCCAACTAACATTCCAGACCCTGTAAAATAACCATTACGTAAGTGTTTTCACCTATCCACCTTTGGAACAAATGTAGGATATTGTATATTTGGCATTTCCTAGAAGTAAATAGGTTGGAGTCAACAGATTAAGGGAAACCAATGATGTCTTATCATTCCTTGCTGTAGGTGGGAATGTAATGTCCCCATTTTGGAGGTAATTTGATTTAATTAATTTAATTAATTAAGTTATCCAAATTAATGATTTTTCATGAGGATGACTAATTAGTTATTTTAATTAAATTAAATTAAGTGTTAAGTTAATTATTTATAAGGTTATCAAATAAATTAAAATTATAAGGTGACCTTATATTTAATTAATTTAATAAAGTGACTTGAATTATAAAATATTTTATAAAGTCACTTAATAAAAAAATAAAATAAAGTTCTAGAAGCTTCTGGAGAAATTGGAGAAAAAGAATAAATAGATAGTTCTAGAAGCTTCTGGAGAAATTGGAGAAAAAGAATAAATAGATATCTTGGGCTTCATTCTCATCAAGCAGATTTGATGTTGTTGTTGTTGACATTTCATCTTGTGGAGCCTAGGGTTTCTGCAGATTGTTCTTTATCATAGGAAACGAAAACTTCCTATTGATAGCAATTTTGAGGGTGTGAAATATCACCTGAATTATTGCAACTGTGGAGAGGTTACTTCAGACTTCGCATTTGCACAAATTTTGTGGCCTTTGGCCAAATTTGGGAATCAAAATTATATATCAGCTTGTTGAAGCAAATGTTGGAGATTTAATAAGTTGCAGATCAGATTGTTGAGGAGAATCGATTTGTTGAGTTGCTGGTCCAGATTTGCATAGTGTTTATTTGAAGACATTTTGTGAAGGAGGTCTTCATCTACTAAGGTCGACTTGCAGATTTATCATTTAGATGTTACAATCTGATTTTATCAGATATGCTGGCAGCTTCCTAGAGACCACAAACTTGATCAAGGAGACCCTTTGTGCATTGAATTGACTTCCCAGCTGTAGCATCCAATATTGGAAGGACATGGCGATGACTTTTATAGCTTGAAGGGCGACTGAAAGGCAACACATAAATTCTGATTTGCAGTAACAGGGGCCGCTAAGAAGAAGGCGCGATTTTCAGTTTGGAGCACAAATAATTTCCAATAAAATTCAAGGAGCCTCGCTGGGTAATGGAGATGCTGGGCGCCACTTGTTAGATGTCAAATAGATATTACCAGGTTCATTACAATTATTGTGATGCATTTTAGATAGGTCCTCATCAGCAATATTATATTGAAAATCTCAGTCCATTTTAGAGCATTTATCATTGTCATCTATAGCAGCTGTAGGTGTTAATTGCAGATCAGAAATTGGCATTATAGGAGTCATGAGTTTTCAGCTGTAGGTTGCATTCATCTCAGCAAATATCATATTTATATATCATTGTAATTTTGCCAAGAGTCTTGGCTATTTGAAATCCGTATTGTATTGGAAAGGCATCTGCAATAAAGGAGGAATAAGCAGTTGTTCTAAATCATTGTTAGTTGCAATCATTGTATTAGTTTGTTCTTTGCATGAAGATGCATGACAATTGTATGACAAAATGCTTTAGGCTGTAGGTGCATTACTTACCCATTGGAAACTCATGTAAATGCATTTTAAAATTACAAAAAGAGATTGCATTGCTGTAGAAGTTATTTTCAATCATTGCAGAAGTCATTATAGCTTTAATATCCAGTTTGGCAACACAAATTTCAAGCACGAAAACTCAGATCAGCAAACAAGACATTTCATGTAAACTGTTTGACAATATTCCTTGGGCAAGAAATCAGAAATTTTATATCAGTTTGAGCAAGGCTCATTACAGGGAACCAAATAATTTGGCTTCCATATTCTGGAAACTAACCTTAGTATTGCAACATAATAGAATATCAATGTCATAAAACAATTAGCAGACCACTAAAAGTAAATTTACTTCTCAGTTCAACCATGAGAAAACTGTAATGTTCTAATATCTGCTTTAATGTGTATTCAACCACCATTCTGGACTCTTTTAAGATGCCACTGGCATCAAGTGTTTACAGCCTTCCACCTTTACAACAACTGTAGTCAATATTATATATTTGACATTTCCTACAAGTGCATTGGATGTATGAGAGCAACTAATTAGAAAAGCAGTAGATTTGCGACATGATAGAGTAACAATGTCATAAAGAAATTAGAGAAGCAGTAGATTTACTAATTAATCCATCCATTTGGAAAATTAAAGGTTCTAGGTTGTTAGCAGTTTAATTTGTCTTTTCCAAAACAACACAAAATGGAGCAGTGTTTGATGATAAATCTCACTTTGAATTATGAAGGGAAGCTTCCTGATATTTAAACTAAAGCTAAACTGACCCTAGATATCAAACTACAAACAAGATATACAAATATCAGCACTACAGAATATTTTCTTGGTGGTTTTGCATAAATGAAGTGACTACTTGCCTATGTTTTTCCCTTAGATACAAGCACTAAATTTATAATAGTCATGTCTGTAATGACCACCCCCTGATTTTTTTTTGTGTTTGTTGCTGTGTATGGTAGTTTGCAGGTTTATTCTTGTTTCAAATATTGTGAAGAAGGTAAATCAACATAGCATTTGCACCAACATCACAGGGAATTCTTTACATCATTTAGCAATGACTACAACAGAAATCAGACTTAAGAAAGTACTTTCAGACCCGATTGCAGTTCTGAACTGAGCTTTAACAGCCATATAAAATCATCATTACAATGTAAACTTTCGTCACATAGCAGGTATGTTCATACACAAACCATCTGCAGCACCTTCCCTTTGAATGGCAACTATTTCAAACCCCAAAAGTGCAGATTTCAGATTCTTGTAACAGCAGGCCAGAATGGTGCCCAACTCTAGATTGGCATGGCTCCCTAGGAGGGGCTGATTTGCTCCCTAAAATCAATGCTCCTTCAAAAAAAGCAAATGAACACTTGAAATGAGGCACCCAGCTATGAGGAGTCTTTTGGAAAACTACTTAGAACCAAATTTCGAACACCAACTGAGCTACGAACAAATCCTTGCTTCCAGCTACTGTGTAAAATGGATTTCCAGAAATTCTGGAAATGAATATCAGACCTCTGTTAATGTGTCTTTAACATCTCTAATCATCACCCAAATAAAGAAAATCAACAAGCATACCAAAATCTTTGAACCCACATCAAAACACTAAGAAAATCTTCATATTCTAAACCCTAGAATAATCAATCTTCTGAAACAATGGTGATTCCTGAGGTAGAATCACTCCAACCAGCTAGGATGGGTCTTTCACCATTGAAACCAGCAATTGAAAGAGAGGGTTTTTGTCTTCAACTAACAATGTATAAATTTTGGAAACAATCCATCAGAGTCTCCTTAAGTTGTCAAATCCTCCATATGCAAATGAGAGTTCAAATTCATATTTATAAAGTGAGGGAAGAATTAGGGCAACTTGCATTTGAATTTGAATATATTATCCCTCTCATTTCACTTTATGAAATGACATGAAATAACCCCAAGAGGCGCGTCCAACTTTTTGCCTCCAAAATTCCACTTCTGCTTTGTTAATTTAAAATTGACATGAAGCCCAAACTAGGCATCCCACCTTTTGAGGCATAACATTAGCCATAAAAAATTATAAATAAACCTCTTTTCTAGGCGTCCACTTGAAATACATTGCCCCCTTTTTTAAAACAATGTTGCTCAACTAGGCTAGTGGGGGGGCGTGGGGGTCTTTTATAATGTTATAACATAAGTCAAAAAATCACCTTTTGAAGACTTTAGTGAATAATATGCCAAAATATTAGAACTCACCAAACAACTGCCAAGCACTGCCCAAATTGGAAACCTTGCACGACACTGTTTCTAGGACCAATTACTAAATATAACACTTACTAAAAATAGTAAGTGTGTCAAATCACCGAATTGGCTCAAATAAGAAACACCAAAAAAGGGGACATTACATCTTGCAAGTGAGATTTAATAATTTTTATGGATGAAACGATAGTAACAAAAATCTTTTGGGGAAAAAATCGGCAAACTAAAAGTTCAATATTTTTTTAACTAATCGGGAGAAAATCAGATTTTAAAAATAATGTAAAAAATTGTAGAATAAGAGACAAAAACTATTTTTTTTTAATTGAAAGGCATTTCCATAGCAATAGAGTTATAGAGAGCAAATAAAATAGAGAGTTTAACTAATGAATCATAGAAAATAGATTTTGTTGTTTATATTCATATCGCTGATTACATTGCTTTCCACATCTTTCAAAGCATTAGTTCACAATGCATAACTAATAGATGACAAAATTTCAATTTCAATATAGTTTGTACAAAGTCAACCTAAAAACTGAGTACGAAGTTTCAAAAAATCAAAAGTAGCCAATGACTCTTGCTAGTTGCTATTATAAATAGAGCTATGCTAGAGGGATGCAGGTCCTGATGATGAAGCTCCTGGAGCTTTGCCTCTCCTAAGTCATTTAGTCAAATGAGTATCAAAGTTGGATTCTGCTAGGATCTCAAAACCCTCAGCCTCAAGAAATTCATCACCAACAATCCACTCATTGTCTGGATCAAAAATTGCCTCAAAGAAATGTGGTCTCATGGTGATGGAATGCCATGACAATCAATAGCAACCACATTTCTTTGAAACAATTTTTCAACTAGTTCACTGCCTTGTCTATGCTACCACATTTTTCATACATGTCTACCAAAGCATTTTATCAAATAGTTCATTGCCTTGCTGCTATGGCTAAAAGCCTAAAACAAGAGCTCTCGAACAAGCTATGGATGCTTGGAAAAAATCTATCAAAGCATAATATTAAACAAGAAGCTATGGTCTCATGGTTTTATTTTGTGCGAAAATCAGCGTGATTTTATTTGCAGGTTTTAAACGCATTTTTTTTGGCAATTTTGCAGTTTGAAATGGGAAAAAATCATTGACCAAAAGGTCAAAGATTTTTTTCAAAAAATTGGGGAAAAAATCGTCTAGCGTGCAGAGTTTTTAAAAATCAGGATTAATCAGGTTTTTTAACGGATTTCTGTTTCACTGGGACTCATGAAACAGCTAATCTAAATACATCATCAACACTTTATTTGCTAAAAGCAGAGAGCATCATTTCGGTGCACACAATTATCGGGAATAACAACACAGATGATGCTTGATTCTAAAAATAAAAAATTTAAGTTGTATAAGTACGCAACCCAGGTAGACAGATAACCTCAATACAAAGCTTGATGTTAAAATCTATTTTCAATTCAATTAATGGAATTGCAAACATAGGTTCAACAATAAATTCAGCAGCATAAGCATATCATCCACTATCAGTCAAAATAATTTTGTGCTCAAAGAACTTATTTATATGTTTCAATGATAAAATATTTCAGGTATTTAAAATTATAATTATTTGTCCCCAAAAATAATGTTTTAAAAATATAAACACTTAAAACTGCAAAAAAGTAGGAAATAAAGGAACTTAAAAACAAAACTATTCTAAATAACTAATAAACAAAATTTCCAACTTAAGTGACCTAAAAATAGCCCCAAGTCTTTGGTTGGAAATAGAAACACTAGAAATAACAACTGCCAAAAATAGCCGTTGCCAAAAATAGCAATTTGCATCCTACGTTTGAAACATTTTGTCACTCTTAAAATTGATGGATCCATTTGAAAAACATTGAAAACCCTAACCTCCCATGAGACTTCACCAGCAATCTTGTTGATTTGAATCTATCACCACTCTCTAGAAACAATGAACATCTAGTGATTCAAACCCTGGATCTTGTTGCTGATCATTAAAATCCTTCCATGAGATAAATCTAATATTAGATATTCTGGAAACCCCAAAGTATGAGCATGATTCCATTGAACACTATGGTACATGTGTATCACATACCATCTACACAATACATATGAGGACTTCAACAAGGCCATTTACGACTGCCAAATGATGCTCTACTACTATTATTTGTGAATGAAATATTAAGGTATGACCTTCGTCTATAACCTTCAAAACCAATCACAAATGATTGGAAACACCTGCTCCAACCAGTTTGCAAGCCAGTGAACTGCTAGGCACAATTTCCCTTCATGACTGCCACCTCACTAATTAAATTACATTATTCTTAGTGAAACGCTGTTGAAGAGTTTGCATTTGTGTGATTTCTTGTTATTAGCTGACATTATGTTTTCCAATTAATTTGATTCATTTTGTCATTTAAAACTTACCTTGTCATGCAACCTTGATGACCTTGGCTGGTGTTTTCTTCCCTGTTGTGCAGTTTAGTGGCCTTCGCCACTGAAACAAGTTTTGTTGTACATTTTACCCTCTGCCATCACTAACTTTTTCATCTCACATAATTTGCTACATCTTGCCATCATTACATTTCCAGATCAGGTACTTTATTGAAGGGTGCTGATGACAACTTGTTGATTGTGTGATTGCATATCCTCTGCCGTTTAAGGACATGCCCGAACATGATTACCTGATGTTGCCACCATGGGAAATCTCTTCATGCGATTACTAGCCTCATGCCATTGAACTTGGGTTTGGTCACTCGTTGTGATCCCCTCTGCCATAACTAATGACTTCTTGCCACACGACCAGATAATGCTCTTACAAATTTTGATTTGAATCAAACTCATATCCACCACTGTATGGTGCCTGTAACATTTATCTTCCAATGCAATTTGTCATTTATCATCAGATCCTTCTTTGCAGTTGGCAAATTTGTTGGAAAGAAAAATCTGCTAATATGCCAAGCTATGAACAACAAACAATGATAGGGACAAACAAGACCAAGTTTTGATACATGACTGCTTGACTTGGATGGAAAGACAAAAAATTAACTTGTAAATTGAGACATTATGAAAAATTTAATACAATGTACTTAATGTCTACACAACCACCATTCCAGATTATTGAAGATACCATTACATGAGTGATTCACTAATATCAGTTTGTAGTGACACATATTGGCAGGGAATGAATGACAATTATGAGTAACAAGTTAGACAGGATGGCTATATTCAAGGACTCAAAGGGAATGGAGGATTGGATCCCTAACAATTTACAGATATTTGCTACGTTGGAGATGCCATGCTTTCGTGAATTTCTTTAAATTTTTTTGTCCTTGAATACCAAAGTGCATGAAGTTCTCCAAGGTTTGTTTGGAGATGATCTGGCAGCTAATCCTGTTTATTCATATCTAGCAGATACGGTTCCAGCAGTTTCAGCAGCTCAGAAACAGGAAAGTGGATGAGGAATTTAGACAGATTTTCTTCTATATTTATTATGTGAATTGCAAAATGGCATTTTGAGGAAACTTTATAAGTTGTATTGATCACACTTTCAGTGAAAAATGTTTTTCCAAGGAAGGAAGCAAAGTCATTGTTCCTGATGACAGGGAAGGGACATAAACTTATCATTGATCCTAGAGCATTAATGTCATGCAGCCCTATTGACACAAGATGATATATAAACCATGACATGACAAGACCTGTGTGTGAATTATAAGATTAGGGTATACCTTTTTGTAGAGTACTGTAACTATCCTTTACAGCAAAATTCAGTCAAAATTCTATGTTGTCTTAAAAATTGCTAAGTTCCTGGTTTGGGTTCAAGGGTTTGGTTTGCGGGTTCGGTCAAATTTTTTTTTTGGGGTTGGCTTCGTCCATACAAGAACATATAAAAATCAGAAATATATACATATTTAGAATTGTAAATAAGTTCAAAATACCACACAGCATTATATATTGTATAATAAACAAAACCAGCATAAAAATAAAAAATACTAGAATGTCAATTAGCCAAACTTGAATGTCATGATATATATTATATATTAAAATTAACTACATTGCTGCATTTCTCTTTGCATGTAAGCATCAAGTAACATTAGGGAAGATTGCCCAATTGGATGACGATATTATAGATGAAGAGTAAGACTTGTAGGTAAACTTGGAAACTTGGACTTGGAGAGTACCTAGAAAATCAAATGAGTTCAATGGGAGTTTGGGGGCAATGCCCCCGATGGGGTCAACTGGGTCGAGGGGCAAAGCCCAAATTAAGACCTCTAAAACCACACAAACCTTCATGGCGTACATCATTTTGCATTCACAATAAGGCCTAAATTAAGACCTTCAAAGCCACACAAACGTTCATGGTGCACATCATTTTAGGGTTGGGGGGCAAATGACACCTTTTAGAGTAAAAAAAGTAAAAAAAAAAGTAAAAAAAATGAAAAAGGAAAAATTTGTTTGTTTTCTGTGGAATCCGCTCAAATTTCTCCTGGGTTTGCCTAGGTTCGTTCGAGACGGACCCACAAATTGTGAGTGGGACCTTGCTCGAACCCATAGGGGACCAAATCCGGACCCCGAACCTGGGCTGGACTAGACTGGGACCTGGGCCATCTATGGGCCGGACCGGTAACATAGAAAAATAGTATAAACTATTGGGTGTTACTAGTTAAGAGTTAAGACAATTCTTGATCTTAGAATTAGTAATATGATCCTAATAGGGATAATGGAAAAAACACAAATTCTTGAAAACATGCAATAGAAAACTTTGAAATTTTATTTGCAAATAGATAACACTTAAACAAGCTCAGATCTATGCTCAATTTTTTTTTCTGATTTTTTTTTTAATTTATAGAAACTTCTGAATATTTTTGAATATAAAAAGTTACAGAAAACACAGTAAAAACTGCCTAGAAATTTAAAAAATGGCTTACATTGATTTGTCCATAGTTTTCTGAGATGACTATGATTAAAGGTATGCAGATTTAGGAACAAATACCTCAGGAATATCTTCAAACCCTAGCCGCCCTTGCCAAAACCCCAATAAACCAGCACTGGGTCTGTCCCACTTGTCCTTTCTTTTATTAGCTTCAATGATGCTAAGGAATAGGAGGATACATGGCTGTAGATAATCCAAATCTGATCTTGATATTCTGGAACTCACCTTCAAAAATAGCCTCCAAACCTGTTAACAAAATGCAACTTTGAAAATGATGTGCTAGGGCATCACAGACCAAAACCCTTCCACTGAAACACAATTTTCTGACTAGGCGGAGTCTGTATGTCTCTCCAAAACAAAGGATACTCAAGGGTTTTCAGACCTTAAGTCAAAGATTGCAGTAGCAATACAGAAAAACTTATAACATAATGAGCTCCAAAAGAACCCTAAAATGTTGAACTCCCAAAAGATTGATCTAATCCCAGCCATAGATTCATTGCAAGCTCAATCCAATGCTCCAAATGAAACCCTCGAAAATGAGCCAATAGGCTCCTTATTTTGCAATGCCCCATTAACTCTTTTTGCACGTGTTTAATAAAAATCACTAAAGGACATGCCTCTTTAAGTCAGTAAACTAAAAAAGGGGAAATGATAAGTCTTTAGGCTAAGTGTCACTTAAGTTGCATAAAAAGATTTGCCCATAACTTAAGAATAGAATAGGATACAAGCCAAAAACTCCACACTTACCCAATAGTACTCTACGCCTTCTTCCTTTTGGGTAATCCAAGGAAAGGACAGCCCATGCATCGTTAAGCCACATGCCTGAGTTGGGGACATCATAGTCCTCCCCACTCAAAGAATGCTTGTCCTCAAGCATTTGTAGAGTAGGATGATTATTCTTCTTCCCACGTAGTATCCTCCAAAGGCAAGTTTTTCCACTTGATGAGATACTCAAAAATTATTTTACTCCTTAGCTTCTTCTCCCTTACTTGCAAAATTGTTTCTAGAATGAATATCAACTTGCCTTCTTCATCCATAGGGGTCAATTCTATAGAAGGAATCACTTGTTGTCCAAAAGCCTTTTTGAGGCATGACAGATGGAACACATTATGGATTTTGCTTGTAGATGGCAGCTCCAACTCATATGCTACTTCACCAATTCTTTTAATCACCTTGAAAGGCCCATAAAGCTTTGGTTTAAGCTTTTCCACTCCACTCACTTTCAATGAGGATTGTCTATAAAGTTGAAGACGCAAGAATACCATGTCTCCCACCTCAAAAGACCTCTCAACTCGATGGCAATCAACATATTTCTTTTGCTGTTCTTGTGCGATTTGAATATTATCCTTAAGTGCCTTAAGGATATCTTGATTCTCTTTAGTCCACTCAAGAGCTTTTGGAGCTCTAGAATCATAAAAAACCAAGTCCACAAATGTAGAAGCTTCATAATCATACAAAGCTTTGAAAGTGGTCATACCTATGCTCATATGATATGTAGTGTTGTAACAAAATTCTGCTAAATGTAACTTCCTTGCCCATGCCTTTTGCTGCCCCGAAACATAGTTTCTCAAGTAGCTTCAAGTCATTTGTTTACAATCTTTGTTCGGCCATTTGTTTGAGGATGATAATTAATGCTATGATCAAGTTCTGTTCCAGCTAGCTTCATCAACTCTTGCCAAGAAGTGCTGATTAATATGCGATCTCTTTCACTTACAATTCTTTTTGGCACGCCATGAAGTTTAAACACTTGCTCAAAAAACAGACCAACTACTTGTGGCGCTTTAAAATCAAAAGGCATTGACATAAAGTGAGCATATTTAGTGAGTCTATCCACCACAACAAAAATACAATCCTCACCATTGGTCTTGGGCAGCCCGGCAATGAAATCCATTGATATTTTTTCCCATTTTTGATGGGGAATAGGAAGTGGATGTAGCAGGCTTGCTGGAAAAAAACTTCAGCTTTATTCCTTTGGCACTCCATGCATTCTGTTACATGCTTGAGGACATCATCTTTCATAACTTTCCATGAAAATCTTTCACGGATGTACGAGTATGTCTTCAAATAACCCGGATGACCAGCAAACTGATTGTTATGGACAGCAATATGAATCTTATGTTTTGGTACAAAATAGATTCCATCCTTATAATAGATGATGTCATTCAACACTTTATACCTTTCATCACTGATTTTACCATCTAGAATCTCACAAGCATGCTGATTTTTTGAATACTATACTAGTAGATGATCCTTTCAAGAGGCTGAAATTTCTGAAAGTGAGCAAAATGAAGGGTTTCTAGATAATGCATCAGCAGCAATATTATTTTTCCCTTTGACAAATTCAATAACAAAGTCATATCCTTGAAGCTTACTCACCCAAAAAAGTTGTCTCTCATTTAATTCCTTTTGTTTCATGAAATACTTGAGGCTATTATGATTAATCCTCACTATAAACTTTCTTCCAGTATATAACTTTGTAAGAAGTATTGCAGTTAGATCTAATTGGATAGATGCTTGTGTATGTGAAGATTTGAAGTTCTAATTGATATTGGGTGAAGCTTGAATATTTCTATATATAATAATATTTCCAAGTATCCGTCTCCAATTTTCTATGCAAATGGCATATATGCACCAATCATCATCTCTCATACCAATACCATTCCCCATCTCTCATACCAATACCATTCCCCTTCTCTTCGTAACTATGAATAGAGGTAACAAACATGTTCCAGCTTGAGGCTATTATGATCAGTAAGCACTAAAAATAGCGAATACTCTGAAAACTCAAGCTAGTGTGGAAACCGATATGCAACCCGACTTGCTGTAAACAGTAAGTGTTGGAATTGGCCCCTGTTAAAAATAGTAAGACACGCCTGAAACACCGGAAAACCCCACATAAAGGATTGGTATAAAGCATTAAAACTCATCGGACAACTTCTACACATTGCCCAAATAGAAAACCCTACACTGCTCTGCCTATCGGACCAGTTACTAAATATAACACTTACTAAAAATAGTAAGTGTCATAACTAGACTAATCCAAAAGAGGACATCGAAAATGGGGACATTACAGGAAGTTTAATCATAATAGGACTTGGATGAGAAACATGATAAGTCCGCGTGAGGCTATCCATACTAAGTGCAAGAGCAGATATACCATCCCTCTTGGCCCCAAGTGGTAGACACGCGGGCATCCAACCTGGGGTGGCGTACTTAGTGGATAAACTTGTATCTGCTTTCCCTATCCATGCTACCGTATCCATCCCTCTTATGATTGAAACTCCTTGAATCCATCCTAACAACCAATCCATGTAGAGATTGGGGAAAAGCTACAATAGGAGGCCTGTAGATTCTTCTTTCTAAGCCCAAGGGGTGGATGCTCATCCCCTTGGCTCCAAGTGGCCATCTTGGAGCGGCATACTTAGAAAGAAATCTAGTATCTGCTCACCCTACTGGTATTTCCCCCACTCCTCCTCATGGTTGCTTGTTGCGAATTACAAACACTAAATATATCCAGATTCATAGAGATTATGCATTAGCAAACATATCATTATTCACAATAATCATAATAACACATACCACAATACTTGCAAAAATCTAAGACTCGTATATTCTATGATGCAAATATATTATCAATTACTGACTTCTGTCCTTGTCTGTTGAGTGCAGATAATTATGCTTGATTTGCTCCAATTGCCTTGTTGTTCGACTAGTTTATAATATTTAGAAGATATTGCTTAAAGAGAAACAAATAGGTTAAATCAAATGAAAAATTACTAATAAGGATTAATAATTGTTGCAAGCATCATTATTGCATATTCGTATATATATAATTATATATCATCATTATATATCTATGTTACTGGGTTCTTCATTTTAGCCCCCTGAATTGGCCAAAATACGTGTGGGTTTTGGTTTTGGTTCGGTTCTTCTGTAGGTTCGCCTAGGTTCTCCATTTTCCACCCGGGTTCTCTATGGGTCCTTCAGAGAACCCGGGTAGAAAATGGAGAACCCTGGCCGAACCCAAGGAGAACCCAGAAGGACCTGGGCGGACCCACGTCATCCAGCCTAGAAAAAGGCAAAAACTCAACTTAAAAACATAAAATAAAACCCTAAAAAATGCCCAGATTGCCTTATATTGAGTGTGCTGATTTAGATGCTACAGTTGCATAACTTACCTTGGCTTCTATAGATGACAATGAGGCAACTGATGCACCTAGTGGGAGTGGCAATCCAATTGATAGTGCTTCAAATGAAAATGAACCAATTGAGGACCACAACCTTGATGCTTTTGATGAAGATGAATTTGAAGAATAGTAATACTGAATTAAATATTGTCTTGATTGTAATTTGAATTTTCAATGTGTGATGACATTTTAAGACTTGAGTATTTACTATTTAGTAACTTACTATTTACATTTTTGCAAATTATGAATATGATTATATGAGGTATGACCATATGGCGTATTTCATTGTTTCAATATTCTATGGCATTATGGCATTATGATTAAATGATTATAATTTTTAGCATGCTTATGAATCCGTACCCGAACCAGCAACTTAGTTATATATATATATATATATATATATATATATATATATATATATAATTGTGCTGAACTTACTTCCCTTATTATTGATTTATTATTTGCCTTCATATATCTCTCATTGAACTATCTTCTTCTTGGTATATACTTCTTGATATCTGCTCAAGTTCCAAATGAGAATCCATTTCTTTCAATCTGCTGTTTTATTCAGATTTCTAATTGATTCCTGCATTTGATATTCCCTTTCATGATTATATCTGCTGCTGTACTCAGAAATATCTTCCAGAGTTCTCATTTATTTTCCCTCCATGATATCTGCCTTTTCCAAATGATGCCTCCTTATATACCCTTCATGGTGGGGTGAATAGTCACACCCCTTTATTACAATTGCATCCTTTACAAAGGCCCCTTCATTCTTAAGTGCTGCCTTTTAACTTAATCACTTTAATTGCCACCTTCTATAAATACAGTCACTGCCTCTTTTTGAAATATAATCGCCACTTTTATAACTAATACAAGTTTTGAATGCCTTATCTATATCCGCTGCCCATATATAATCTCGTCACTTTTCTTTTATCGTTAATAGCTACTTATTATATGACATCTTAATCGCTGTCTATTACAACATGTAATCATTGCTTACCATGGCCCTTATTTGATCGCTGTCTTATAGTCATGCTCTCTATCATATTTGCTGCTGCTGATATTTTAGTTGTTACGCCAACATATTTTATATGTTTTCTTATTGTAACATATTTATTTATATATGTATATTTTTTATAATAATTATAATTATAATAATATTAAATTGTTAATATTTATTTTTTATATTTTTAATACTTTAGTGTTGATCATGGCAGGGCATGACACCATCTGACTCAAATACAGATTGGTGTTTTGTAACTGTCTTAGCATTTCTACAAACATTTGTTTTGCCTCCTCTTCACTTGATGTTGGTGGCTGATCACTGTTATCCATTATTCCTTTCTTTTTTGCAGGGTTATAAGCACCCTTCCCACACGTACAACCAACTTAAATAGGCTGCCAAGACTTGCAGCTCTGGTACCACTGTAATATCCCTAATAGGGATAATGGAAAAAACACAAATCTCCAAAAACATGCAATAGAAAATTTTGAAAATTTATTTGCAAATAGATAACACTTCAACAAGTTTAGATCTATGCACAAAATATTTTTTTGTTAATTAATAAAAATTTCTGAATATTTCTTAATATCAGAAGTTACAAAAACACACACTAAAAACTGCCCAGAAATTTCAGAAATGGCTTACATTGATTTCTCCATAATTTTCTGAGATGAATATGATTAACAGTATGCAGATTTAGGCACAAATACCAAAGAAATATCTTCAAACCCTAGCCGCCCTTGTCAAAACCCCAGTAAACCAGCGCTGTGCCTGCCCCATTTGTCCTTTCTTTTATTAGCTTCAAAGATGCTCAGAAATAGGAGGATACATGGCTGTAGATAATCCAAATCTGATCTTAATATTCTGAAAGTCATCTTCCAAAATGGCCTCCAAACCTGTTAACAAAATGCAGCTTTAAAAATGATGTGCTGGGGCATCACAGACCAAAGCCCTTTCACTGAAACACAATTTTCTGACTAAGGGGAGCCCGTATGTCTCTCTAAAACCAAGGATACTCAAGGGTTTTCAGACCTTAAGCCAAAGATTGCAGCAGCAATAGAGAAAAACTGATAACATAATGAGCTCCAAAAGAACCCTAAAATGTTATATAATAGCTCCCAAAAGAGTGATCTTGTCCCACTCCCAGCCATAGATTCATTGCAAGCTCAATCCAATGCTCCAAATAAAACCCTAAAAAATGAGCCAATAGGCTCCTTATTTTCCAATGCCCCCTTGACCCTTTTTGCACATGGATAGTAAAAATCACTTAAAGTACACACCTCTTAAGTCATTAAACTAAAAAATGGGAAATAATAAGTCGTTAGGCTAAGAGTCACTTAAGTTGCATAAAAGACGTGCCTGCAACGTAAAAATAGAATTGAATGCAAGCCAAAGACTCCACAATTACCCAATAGTGCTCTACGTCCTCTTCCTCTTGGGTAATCCAAGGAAAGGACAGCCCATGCACTGTTAAGCCACATGCCTTGAGTTGGGGACATCACAAATAATTAATTAACTTTAATAAATTACAATATAAGATCAAACTATATTTCACCATGAATTATTGAAACATGGGGAATAATCCAGTAGGGAAATCGTAATCAACCTGAAGGTCCTTCATGTTCTATGATTATATCTCCTATGCATTAGGCAATGTGATAATCATAAATTCTTTCATGATATATTGCAAAGCTACAAGAGGACACCATATGTTTAAATGGGACATTGGCCTTCTTAATATTGTTATGAGTTTTAACTAATGGAACAAGATGAGCTTACAGTAGCACTTATTGCCCCATGGGATTGAGATGGACCAAATGACCAAACATCCAATATGTGAAGTATTAGAATGCATAAATAATGAAAGACACCCTGAATACAAAATCAGATTGCAGTGCTTCTTAGGATACAAGACCTACTTTTTCCCCAGCCTTGCCATCGTATCCCAGGAGTCATGATGTCTTTACTTTTACTGTGGTATTTGGTCCCAGCCCCACACAGATACATGAACTGTGTTAAGATGTTCACATTATTTTTTCCCAGCTTGAGAGATAATTGTCGGAGTTCTGGTTACATGACAAAAATAATGTACATTACCCCGATAATTTCTGCACATGTTGTTTAGCATCTGCTGGAATCCATTTTCATGGACAGAAAAAAAGAAAAAGATTCACAAACACTAAAATCTTGCAGAAATGAACTCCAAAATGTGACAAATTTGCTCAATTTTCAATTTCATCCTTAAAGTCTGTCATAGAGCACCACAATCCTATGGAAAATTGCCTTATCTTCCCAATAAACAATCTCCTACAAGCATTCTGAAATTAAAGTAAAGAAATTAAGATCGAGTTTTCTGGTGGCTAGTAGTGGGATGGGTTTAGTAACTTTAGTTAGTGTTAGGTTACATTTTATGTCTTCATTTTCTTTTTTTCAATGCAAAAAGATAATGGACACAATTTCTGGAATATTTCACTCTGTCGTACTGTTTTGGATCTTTATTCAATATGGGCATGATGTGTATTTAGGAGTGTGGTAACTGAAATGTGCTTACAATTTGCTTTCTCTTGAAATGTACAATTTCATTTTATTTTATTTTGGAAGCTAGATTACGTGGGAGCTTTAACCACACATACTTCTTGTAATCAGAGTAGTAAAGTGTTGTAATTCCTATATTTTAGTTGAACTACATGTATGGTACTGTAATTCACGTAACTTTTCATAATAATGCATAAAGAGTGCCCTATGGTGAGAATATAATCTTATCCTTCAGACAAGTTGCTTCACATTTGCATCATAAGTGTTATGTTTCAGGATTACTCACCTTAGTCCATCGCTGGTCCAATATCAGATAGCAATATTCCCCAGAAGTATTCCAGTTCCCTTCTCTCTTGCACAGTTGGCTTTAGTGGCTGGCAATGTTTTGTTTTCTATTCACAGAATTTGGGTTGTCTTCCACACAGAGTGGTCGACTCAAATCCCAGTTTTTGTCTTGTGTTTATTGTCTGGGGAAGCAGACTGTACTCTGTAATATGTTATGATTTATGATGTGGGAAATTAGGGAATGGACTCCAGGGTGATTATATATTTCTGAAATCTTAGTGCAGGTGTATATCATGTTTTACAGCATCGGGGAGCTATTACCATATCACCAATTCCATAAATCTGAGTGACCTATTTTGTTTAAATCTTTGTTAGTCTGAGCAAGATATGCTTTTATGAAGGTTTATCAAGCAGATTATTTCTCTCCTATTCCTTGTTTTTGTTGGGAGGATAAAATCCCAATGCCTTTTGCAGCCCATAGGCATTGGGTGTATGAATGATTGATCTCTTTCGGTATTCCTTGTTTTTGTTGGGAGGCTAAAATCCCAATGCCTTTTGCAGCCCATAGGCATTGGGTGCATGAATGATTGATCTCTTTCGGCTTAGTGCCAAGTACTGGGTTATCCATTCTGCCAACTTCACTTGGGATTCAAAGCTGGCCTCATCCCATATGGTGTCGGATCTTTGCAGAGAAAAAGAATTGATCCTTGGTGGGCTCTTTGTTAGAAAAGCATTCTTTTTCCCTTTTAGAACCTTCTATGACCTTTTCTTGTCAAATAACTATGGAATTCTAGATTGCCTGAGGTCTCAGTACAGAAACTGCAATAGCATATAGGGATCGCAGGGATTTCTTTGGTATCTATTGAGACGATTTTGAATGATAACTGTATAAGAGCTTTCATATTAGATCATCATGTTTAAATGCTAGGAGACATGATAAAGCATTGAAATTGGGTAAAATACTGTATACAGCTCCTAGAGTGTAGTGTACTTCAATGGATAGAGTGTAGCACAAGCAGTTGGAGATTCATTATATTCCCATAGTGTAATGTCCCCTTCTGATGCCTAGGCAGGAGTGGCTTAATTAGCCTATTTTATTCCTGTAGGCTAATGTCAGAGTTAAGGGAATATTTTAATTAATTAAATAATATTATCCATTCTGTAATGTCCCCTTTTGATGCCTAGGCAGGAGTGACTTAATTAGCCTATTTATTTCCGTAGGCTAATGTTGGAGTTAAGGGAATATTTTAATTAATTATTTAATATTATCCATTTCCAATCTATTTTAAGGATAATATTATTTTATTAATTTAGTTAAGTTCATAAAGTGACTTTGGGGTTACTTAATGAAATTTTAGAAGATCACTTTATTATTCCCGGGTTTATTTTAATATATCAAAAAGGGGGATTTCAAAAAGTTAATGTGGAGCTGCATGCAAAAGTGAAAAGTGAAGCTCATTTGATTATGCTTGGATATTATTCTATTTCGGAGATTTTGAAGAGCTTTTCGAAGTTCGAACCCTAGGACGGAAACCCTAAGGGTGATTGGTTTTGGTGGTGCAACAAATCTACCCTAACCAGTCTGTTGGAGGGATTATACATATTTCTCACATTGGATTTCATGGGGAAGTTTACGAAATTCATGTTGGATTTCATGGGGAAGTTTACGAAATTCATGAAGTCTCTTTGAGAAACGAATTTCAGAGTATTTGGACTGGATAAACTGGAGTATCAGATATATACATTTAATATTATTGCAGTATTGGATGGTTGGCATAGGAGATAATGGTAATAATATTCCTTAAGCCGAGGGTATCCAGTCTTCTATCACAGCCTATGACATTAGCCGCCTCATTTTATACATCGTCACAGCTATGACAATAGCTGCCTCATTTCATATATAGTTGCATCCTTAATTCCTGGCCGCTGTACCTCACTAGGAGACTATTATATTTGGCGTGGAGGAGTCTGTGTGGCATATGTGGTCAAGGGGAGTCTACGTCAGATTTCTGGAACCAGTGTGGGAGTTTGAGTCAGCTGTGACTCTTTGTGGTGAGTCGCTACCTTTATGAAGGGTGCCGCAAGTTACATTAAGGTGCCTATCTCTTGGTTAATTTCCAGCAATGAGTGGAGCTGTAGACCTTGACTGTTTTATTTTCCAGGTCAGCAAATATTGAATATTAAATGCTGTGTACTAAGTTTCTGAAAGTATATTTAGTGTGTTAATTTCTGAGAAGACATACTATATGTTTTACATTGTATGGCCTGAACATGTATATGCAATGTATTTGAATTCATAAGAGTTGGTATATGTATGGAATACAATAAACTTTTCTCCTTTGGTAGAACAGAATTGTAACTCAAAGTCAGAACAGCACTCTTGTGAACTTTGATGAAATGCCTGAGCATACAAAATTGTGAAGATGAAAGATATTTGCATTAGAAATTAGTTTGGGATATTTCACATGGATTGAAATTTGTTATGTACCCTTTACCTTTGCATGGTAGCATGATTGCAAGGTGTTGCTAATTCAGATTTTCTGCATTCCTTATTTGTCAGCTATTTTGATGTAGCTAGTAATGTGCTAAATCTTATTCTCATTTGACTTTGGCAAAACTGGATGGTCACAGTGTTCTTCCTTCCTTTGTAGTGCCTTTTGGTTTTGATTACCGCCTTGCTGACTGATGATAACTGATTGGACATTTGCTTGGAAAGAATGCCACCTATTCCTTACTTTTTAAATGCAATCTGACTTATGTTGGTGTTTATTTCAGCATCCTTCTTCTAAATCTTTCATCTTCTCATGTTTAGATAATATGTTCAACAAAGAACTTTTTGGGCCTTTCTGTACATTTCAAAGTGCTTTTCCATTGATTTAATTTTTTTTAAAGTGCTAAAACATGAAGTATTTGGAGTTCAAGTGTATGTAAAAGTTGAATGTGCATGAGGAACCTTGATAATTGCAACAAATGCTGTAATTTTGTTTTTGATTTTACAATCTACTCTGGTGTGCAGGAAATACTATTTGAATCAGAGCAAGGTCATTTGTCTGTTCCAGAAACTGCAGATGTGATTCAAGACAGTGAAACCTCAAAAGGAGAGGGCACATCTGATGATAAATCCAGAGAAAAAGAAGATAAGGAAAGGGGCAAAGAGACGGAAAAGGACAAGTGGAAGGAGAGAGACACTGATAAGAAGGGAGAGAAAGAAAATGAAAAGGATAAAGTCAAGAATCTTGATGGTCCAAATTTAGATACCCTGTTACAACGGCTTCCAGGTTGTGTCAGTCGTGATCTTATTGACCAGTTGACGGTAAGGGACATGCTTTTCATTAGATAATGCTGAGAGAGTTTCTTGAAGCATTATACAAATTGCCCTACATGAGTATGAAATAGTTATTTATTTATTTTTATTTTTCCCTGATTTTGATGCAGGTAGACTTTTGTTATCTCAATTCCAAAAGTAATCGGAAAAAACTTGTCCGAGCATTGTTCAATGTCCCTCGGACATCATTAGAATTGTTGCCATACTATTCAAGAATGGTGGCAACATTGTCAACATGCATGAAAGATGTAGCTTCAATGCTTTTGCTGCTGCTGGAAGAAGAGTTTAACTTCTTAATCAATAAGAAGGTACTTCCATTTTCATTACAGTTCTTTGTATGCTTGGCTGATAGTGTGGTACCATGTTGTATTTTATCCACTGCTTGTCGTAGTAGTACAGAATCGACTACTGGCTGGTATGGATGAGAGAGAGAGAGAGGTAGGCCTATCCAACCATTTCTTCATTCACCAGACTGAAAGGGATGACCAGCGCTTGGTGGATCTGCTGCATCTGGCACTGGGGAGGGAAATTCAGTGGGGAGGGCTAGTCGGTTGGCGTGGGTGGGTGGCAATAGTTGAGAAAGAATTATTTAATATATGCATTAGAGCACTTTGTATAAAGTACCACCTTTTTTGTATAAATTCTATCAGTATTATTTTTTTTTTCACTAAGGTGCCTTATGGTATTTGATTATATCTTGCATATAATCAAAGGGACAAAGAGAAGTTATGCCATTGTGAGCTAATACTTTGATATCATTAATGGGTTCTTAAAGATATCAAGTTGCGTTATCTTTCAGTCTTTTCTGTTGCTCAGAAAGCCTCTTCTTTATTAGCATATTTCTGACTTTATTCTACTTGTATGTTTGTGCAGGATCAAATGAATATTGAAACAAAGATTAGAAATATAAGGTTCATTGGGGAGTTGGCAAAGTTCAAAGTTGCTGCAGCAAGTCTTGTATTTAGCTGTTTGAAGGTGAGTGGTCACTATTTTCTGTATGAAAGTACATTTTTCTAACATACAGTTTGCATAAAGACTGTTAGTCATTTCACCAAGACTCTATTTAGAAAAAAACAGTTGGATATTTAGCTGTTGAAGGTGAGTATTCATGGCTTCCTTTATATAAGTACTCTTTGTTAAAGTACAGTTTCCTTAAAGGCTGTTGGGTCATTTCACCCATGGTTTACATACTCGGCGAGTACTCGCTGGAAAAAACTTGCCAAAAAATTGCTGTTGACTCGCAGAAAAATCGCATGTGCAAAAATCACGGGAAAAAAAATGCGTGTTCGATGCGTTTTCTGCTCTTTATAACCCTCAAAAATCTTCTGTTTTTGCACGAATCGATTGAAAGCGATTTTAGTTGGCTTTGGCGATCTGTTTGAGGGAAAACGGTGTGTGCCATGGTTTGTATGGTTTTAAAGGTCTTCATTTGGGCTTGGTGGCGAGGGCGCTGCCCCTCGACCCTGTTGGGGGCATTGCTCCCAGACTCCCATAAGGGGCGCTGCCCCTTGACCCCGCTGGGGGTGCTGCCCCCAGATCCCTGCAATTTTGGGGAATCTTCTAAGGATCCCCTTTTTGCTTTTCCTAATACTCAACCTCTGCCTGACATAAAAAAAATGGGATTTCGTAGAACATAGGAATTTCTTTATGTTACTAAGAGTACCTTGTGTTGGCCTGAATCATTTTACTCTTTGATAATGTGGCTTGAGCTTTTAAATTTATTTTTATTTTGATCATCTAATACACAATGTTGCAGTATATTCAATAAGCCTTAAGTTCTTAAGCATTACTACAGAAGTTGGAGATTTGTATGGTTGCAAGCTAGATATGTTGCTCAAAGAAGGCTGATGGGACAGTCATTTTGCAGCCAAACTAATATGTTAAATAATGAAAGCCATCTCATTTTAGTTTTGTACAAATATTAATATGGATCATAAATTATAATAAAAAATGTCATGGAGAATTTCATCAATCGCTTAATGCGCACTAAAATAAACACACATCAGGCTGTAGCAAAGAGACACATGATCCAGTCAGAAAGTTCTCCCACTAACAATTCTTTGGCCTTGAGTGTTAGTTGAGGTTTTAGGGAGAATCAATTGCCTCCTGGGATTATCAAGCCTAATCTTCTGATGGTATTTGCTTCCGTTTGTGTTTGTCAGCTTTGGTCTTCATTAGCTCCCACCTCATTGAGGGGTCCTCCCCTGGAACAACTCTTTACTTGTGCTTGTTTTGGATTTGTCTGTGCTAGGTTTATCTCCCCTTGTCCTTTTCATTGTTTTCCTGCTTTTCTTTGCTATATTTTGTTAGCTTTGGGTATAGGGCCCTTTTTGCCTTGATACTTCACTATTGTAATGACCATTCTTTCCAGTCCCATTGACCTTTTCTTGGTCATATATGGATATTAAGATAATTTCTTTCTTTCCTTTTTGGTTTGCAGAAATATATACGAGCATCTTTAACTATTTACACCTTGGGGTTATTGTTGTCACTAAGAAGATCTGTCATTGTGGGTCTACGATGTGCCCACATAGTGGATTTCCTCAAAATGTTGGAAACTTGATGGTGTCTTTCCAATGGATATATGTCTCAAGGTGCGGTCTTTCTGTTTTAGGGGTTCTGGTGGGAAAGGCTTTGGATGCTTTTGTGGTGTCCCAAGGGATGTTTGGATGCCCCTTGACATGTTGGGGAATGTGTTCAAGTTTAGCACTCCATGAAATTAAAAAAGGGAATTTTTTAACCACCCCAAAAAATCAAGGGGAATTTTCTCTTAAAGCCTTAAAATTTGTAGGAGATATTGCAATCAGATCTGGTTGGATAGATGATTGTGGATGTGAAGATTTGCAGGTCAAAGAGATGTTGGCTGAAGCTGGAATATGTTTGCTACCTCTATTCATAGTTACCAGGAGATGGGGAATGGTATTGGTACAGGAGATGAGGATGGGTACTAGTATGTCATTTTCATAGAAAATTGAAGACACACACACACACACACACACACACATAAAGATGCTTTTGTGGTGTCCCAAGGGATGAGTAGATGCCCCTTGACATGTTGGGAAATGTGTTCAAGTTTACTACTCCATGAAATTTAAAGGGAAATTTTTAAAACTCCAAAAAATGAAAAAGTGAAATTTTTTCCCTTGAACTTTGTAGGAAGTATTGCAATTAGATCTAATTGGATAGATGCTTGTGTATGTGAAGATTTGCAGTTCTAATCGATATTGGGTGAAGCTTGAATATTTCTGTATATAATAATATATCCAAGTATCCGTCTCCAATTTTCTATGCAAATGGCATATAAGCACCAATCATCATCTCTCATACCAATACCATTCCCCTTCTCTTGGTAACTATCAATAGAGGTAACAAACATGTTCCAACTTCAACCAACATAATCATGTGCTCATCGTAAAGGCCTTCCTTGTCCTACATTCCCAATGTATGACAATGAAGGGAATAAAGGAATTTTAAATTCCTTGGAAGTACTTTTGGGACAAGGACCCATGTGGGGTTTCTTTCGTAAAAGGGGTAGCCTTTAAGGCTTCAAGGACAAGGAGGAAGAGCATTTGAGGATGTAATTCGTTGACCTCTCCTTAAGCCTAGATTAAGGGAATGTGCAAATGCTTAGAGGGGGGATTAGGCTTAGAATTTGAGGCAAGTGGGAAATGATGGAGGATGTGGCACATTTAATCAAATATTAAGTGTTGCAGATGGCTAATAGGGGATTAGGATTAGATTAGGATTAGGCCATGGATTGGAGAATGAGACATAAAGTAAATATTTAATTCACTAGAGGAATTAAATTAGAATAGGTAAATAATTAGGACTAATTATTTACTCTAGGTCAACCTTAGAGGGGATGGGATTTAATGAATTAAATCAAATAAATAACGATTTTTATTTAATTTAATAGATGAGGGGTAGGTAAATTAATTAAATTAATCACCTTAGGATGGAATTTGGAAAATAGGAGAAAACCACAAATATTAATTAAATAATAAAATATTATTTTTTTGATATAGGTGACGAAATTTAGATGAAAAATACAATAAAATTGACCAAACAACAGTGGTCAATTTTAGGTGTCTACAAAAAATATGGGACAAGCCCATGCAAATAAGGTGCTTTGATGATCAAAAGATCCCACTGCCAGTTCAATGTTGGAGGTACATATGGGATATGCATTGCCAAAATTCAAATTATGTGGTATTCGAAGAATGTTTTGTGCAACCTATTCCGAGACACTTAGGCATTAAATCAAGCAGGTTGCCAAAGGTAGCGACTGTTGGAAATGTTGTCGTTGATGTCAAAGGTAGATTGATAGAAAGATTGTTAATGGATGAAAGAGTTTTCATCATTATCGTTGATCTCAAATGGGATCTACGTCAAAGGATATCAAGGATAGTACAATGAAGAAACTCTACTGGCAAAGACACATCTATTTATGAATAAATTATGCATTGTATATGGTGCTGTAAGAGAAGCGATGCAACATATCTGAGTTTCAGAATGTATTGGAACTTATGCCAAGAGATGAAACTTTGATGTTTAAAGATATACTTATTCTAGATCTGCGCACAGTATTGAAGGAAATGCTTAGCCGACTCCATGACAATGATAAGTGTATAAGGCTGACTACTTTCCAAATCAGCGCCAATTTTTGGGGTCTGAAAAACAAAGTTGAAAATAAGCAAATGAAATTTGATACTCTAATTAAAGATAACAAACTATTGTTAACATCTGAAAAAGCGCGATTTGAATAGTGAAGTAATGCGTTTCAAGAGGAGAAGAGTTGCGGGCTGTTGAGAACGATCTATTCTTAAAAAGCTTTTAAGACATTAACAAGTGAAATGGTCACGTCTCTTCATGAGATTAGATATTGTAACGACCCAATTATGCGTAAATTAATTTTTTTCCAATTTTCACTTTAAACATGTAAAGGTAACAAGTAACAAAGATAATACAATAAAGTTCTTCCTTTCTTTTTTGATAAATACGTACAAGTTACAATATGTTTTCTCATGAATTTCACTTCCATTGCAAATATAAATCAGAGTTTAAAAGTAATACAATTACATACATAGCTCGTAAGCTTTTGCACAAATAGAAGTAAGAATGTCCAGGAGTCCTTCCTTTCAAATCTTGGTACATCGGCCGCTCGCTGTGGAGGAGAAACATCAGTCGGGCGCTTTTCCGCCAACCATGGACTTATAATGCGGTCCCCCGCACGATCATTTTGCAATGAACGACCCTCCCTTCGAAGAAGAGATTGGTAGGGTATCCTTTAACGATTACCAACTGAGCATAGTGCTGTGTCCTACACAACTAGAACCTTGCTATTTCACAATCTCGATCTAGTACCCGGATCACAATGAACTGACAGTGTAGTCTCAACTATCTCACACCTAAGTGGATGTCGTACCTTTCACTACTTTGGCCAAAGTATTCTCATTCAGTACTTCGAATGAAGATCATCTATCATATACACTACTCAGGCCGATTTGACTTGAGGCTTCCTTACTCTACGCGTAGGTTTTATCCTTCATTGGGTAATCCGTCACCCCAGATATCCTACAATCATACGAACCTACTAGAAATGAGACAGTCTACAAGTGTCTTGTATCAACCCTCCCAATTAGGTAATCTTTATCCTAGGAGTACTTAGCTTGCCTCTGTTATCTTAATAACTTAAGCTAAAAGACCTTACTTGATTCTGCCTTCATTTCGTTCCTAGTAGATAATAAGTACTCCTACGTATTCTCCATATACAGAGATTATACACAATATGCAGAAGTCATTCAAAATGCAAATAAATTCCTCCCTTTTATCTTTTTCCGTTATTTCTCATAAATGTAAAATAAGTAAACTAATCCCTTAAGCTCTTTACTCATATAATCCCTTTTTCACAATCCTTTAATCGTTGAAACTGTATATACTCCACATATGGAGTTCATACATATTTCATACCTTAATGCAAAACACACACTAATGCAAACAGGTTTATACTCCAGAAAACATGCATAACTATTCTTTAAGATGATGATGCAACATAGAACCATTTCTTGTTTATCTTAACTGAAGTATTGTACTCAATGCAATTCCCTAACTATGCACATTCAGTATTTACTCTTTTAGATATATATATCAAGAACTACGCTCTAGAACATGAAAGAAGAAACATCATGCTTGGTATATGCCTTTCCCTTTAGAGGATAAACTTGATTGTGTTTGCAGCTCCTCAGACCTTCAGCAAAAGACTTCCAGAATTCTCAGACCAGTCTCAAACTCTTTCTCAGAAATTAATCACTTGCTACAGATGAAAATTAATCTCAACTTCTTTCTGTGAACTCAGAATTGGTGAAGATAATAACAGGGGATGTCTCTCAGCAAATGGTGATATATGATCTCAGATATTATGAAAGGCTTCTCTCAGCAATAATAAAACTCACTCACAGCTCAAACAGGGATAGCCACAGTAACTGGTAATTGCTGGTAAAATTCACAGCATTTTTCAAACTCAGCAATATAGAATATTATAACCAAAACAGGGAATGATTATGGAAGCTAAATAAAATGATAAACTCGGATTCTTCCAGTCAAAAGATTCCTTACTCAGAAATTCTCCAGAATAAGAATGCTATTCTTATTTCACAATAATTTATAACTGAGAACACTCAACTCTCACTAAAACACTTGAACAGATAACTAACACAGACTCACAATATTGGCTCTCAAATTTGCAGTGTATAAGCTCTCTAAAAACGTCCATGAAGAGAAAACCCCCAAGTGTCTTCGAATGAAAGTTTGTGAAGTATTTATAGGCCGCAGTTAAAACAGTTTCCCCATTTCTGGGCATTTATATTGACATATTTCAATGTTTACTTAGTCAAAATGCTACTTGCCATTTATCCAAACCCTTAGTCATGTTCTTCCATGATGATTCGACTTCTATACAGCCAGCAATTCGAAGAATATTTCAACTTGCAATAAAAACGAAATCTACATCCACGTTTTTCTGCCAGGCGTAAGAATTTTTCATGATATTTTTGCTGCGTTCTAGGTCAAGTTCCAAATCGACACAGCTCAGTAGTTTGTTGCTATTTTCTGGTTTTTGAGCTTTGAAAATGTCTTCTTTCATCCCCAGCTGCGCAGGGAGCTCCGCCATTTTCACGGGTGAGTTTCTCTTTAATATTTTCATTCATTTCCTAAGTTCGACTTTTCAATTTTTCCTTTTATGAAGTTTGCTTCATTTTCAAATGTATTTTGAAATGTTTAAATATTTAATACGGCTACCTTCTAATATTTAAACTTTCACAAATGTAAAATGCGAATTTAATCCTTCCATATTTTAACACTATAAAATGCGAATTTCATTCTTTTGAAATTGTTTTAATAATTTCTATTTGCATATTTTATTTATTAAAGTATTATTTTAAACATTAATATTTATTTATATATAAACGTATTTATAAATAAGTATTAATTTTAATATTAATACATTTAATTAATAAAATATACAAATATATTATTATTTATACATTCCTTATGTATTTAAATAATCACCTTATATATTTATACATAAATATATAAGTAAATCCCTTAGACAAAATATAGTTCCCTTATTTATTTTATTACAAAATACTGTTATAGTCTTTAAATATATTAACACATAAATATTTAAATACCCGAGTATTTTAAATATTTATATTTAATATAACTATAATAATTTGTTAATATTTAATTACTTAAATATATTTTTAACAAATATATAAATATATCGTGAGCCAGTCAGCAACCCGATATTTATATATATATATATATATATATATATATATATACATAAAGTCAACAGGGAATAATAATATAATATTATTATTAGTATGTATTTCTCTGTACGCAGTGTACACATAAATGTATGTATATCATGTCATTACGTACATATGGGCATATCCATCTGCCGAGCATATGTATGTATTTGACATGTATATTCATATGGATACGCGTACACGTATACACATACTCACTTGACCTTTTAACGTATATCCATTCACGTTTTTCCAAATCATGTCAAAGCATAGTAAGTCAGACAAATAAGTAATCATCACTTTTCAAAGCATAAAGAAGTAAACATAACTCCAAGCCTAAGGATGACTTATCTAGACCAACATAACTGACTTGGTTTCTTAGAACCTATACTGACGTGTGTGTATGCTCATTTGGTACTTGTTACTGCTTACCCGACCAAGTTCCTCCCCGAGTGATATCTCTCCTCTGTCCGGAGGATCAGTCTTCATACCTGCACACCATGACATGACATCGGCAGTCATATGCTCATAACAAAGCAGAATACATGAAACATTTCAAAAGTTAGATTATTCATAAATCAATAACCTTCTATTCTCCTTTATGCAGTATTTCACCAAGAATAACATCAAATGAAACATCATTCATATTGAAAACAAGGTACAAGCATCATTAATTCACCTCCAGAATTCACATTTACTCTATCTAATGATTGTAAATTGTAACGTCACAATTTGGGATGTAACAGATATAATGCGATTAATAAAAAGAAAAACTCAGATTTGAAGAAAAACATTTATCAGTAAAGCTGTCATCGCACCAACTAAAAGATGTGATTAAAAGTATTGATCGGTGCAATAAAAGAAAGTCCATGTTAACAAATCGTATTCATGAAGTGATACAATTCCCCTTGCAACTTCAAAAGAATACAGTCTGAAGTGATGCGGCTTCAAGCACATAGATGGTTTAGTACGACTCTTTAAAGAGCAAAAGATTAAAAATTAAAAGTCAGTTTTTCTATACTAAGAGGTGCAATCTAATCAAAAGACACATTATCTTCAAAGGTTGTATCTCTTGATACAAAGAGATCAATATATATATTTAAAGTTCAATTCAGTTTCAAGATGGAGTGTGTGTAATGGAATTCATTGAATATGATCTTGAACTCAGTAATAGAATAAAATTTTTCTGAATTTGTGGAGAAATAAAAAGATATATCATCTGAACACAAGTAGATGTTGAAGGCCGAGTAAAATAGAACAGCAAGAATATGGATTTTATTGAACATTATTTGTGATAGAGAGAGGATGTAATCAGAATCGGAGTTGCATGAAAATGTATATCATTTAATGTTTGGGTTAAGAAGAATGATTACAGAGTGAGTAAAATTGCATATCATCTGAAGAATAGAGAGATCTGGGTTATGGAATAAAGAATATATCATCAAAATACAGTGAGTGTTGTGTGAGAATAAAAGATATATCAATGAAGTGGTGAAATGTACAAACACCAGTGAGTGTAAGAAATCAAAGAATATAAGATCTGCCGATGAGAATTTAGAGAAGATATACAGCAGTCTTGGAGTAGACTTGGTGTGTGAAATAAAAGGAAGATCATGAATCAAAACACATATAAGTAAATGCAGTCCATTTGAGAGCAGATCTTTCACATGACAGCATATTCATGAATAATACATATTGCAGATTTGTGAAGGAATTGAAAAGGGTGTTTAAGCAGATTTATGAAGAGCTGATTGCAGATTGAGAAGAGATTTGTGAAGGTAATTCGAAGACAGTCCAAGAGGAGTTTATGCAGATTTGGTGCAAGTTGAAGAGACATAATTGAGCAGCATTGTATGAAGAATTGAACAAGAAGATATATGAAGATATTTGGAGATTATTCAAGGAAGATAAATCAAGAGGAAGAGTGGTCATATTGTCCATCATCCGTTGAAGAAGCAACATTGAAGGTGGAACATTGTTCTTTCAGTTATTATCTTTGCTGAGTTGGTGCTTGGCAAGTGGGGTTTAGTATCTCTAGTAGGTTGGTGCCTACGAACTTTAGGGGTTGGTGCTCCTTGTAGGTTGATGCCTACTAAACTACATAATTGGTGTTTCAAGTACGTTGGTGCCTACATTCATTGTAATGCTTATATAATTCGTAAAGTACATTATTTGTACCGTGGTTTTATCCCGTAAGGGTTTCCACGTAAAATCTTGGTGTCAACTTGTTCATATTGTGATATTCTTGCATAGTTGATTTTGTGTTAGAGTTTGAAGTTGATAATTTGTGTTAGAGTTTGAAGTTGATAAAGTTAATAGGGTAAAAGTTTGTTGATATACTGATTCACCCTCCCCTCTCTCAGTATATCTTTGTGCTCTTCAATTGGTATCAAAGCAAAGGTCCTTCTTGAAAGCCTAACCACTTGAAGGAGATCCTTAAGAGAATTTATGGTAGATAACAACAATACAGTCAAAGCACCCATCTTTGATGAGACTAATTATGCATTTTGGAGTATTAAGATGGAAGCTTATTTGAATGCCCTTGGGTTTGATGTGTGGCAATCTGTTGTTGATGGGTATACACCTCCAACAACCCCTCCAATGGATCAAGCTGGAGAAAAGAGAAGTGAAAACAATGCCAAAGCTAAGCATGCTCTTCTTTGTAGCCTAACATATTCTGAATTTACAAACGTCATGCGTTGCAAATTAGCAAAAGAAATATGGGTCAAACTACAAAACATTTATGAAGGAGATGCCAAAGTAAAGAAGGAAAAGCTGCAAACTCATCGAAGGAAGTTTGAAACCCTCAAGATGAATGAAGATGAAGACATAGCATCATACTTTCTTTGCGTTGATGAAATTGTGAACATTATGAGAGGACTTGGTGAGGATGTTGAAGATGTGTTTGTTGTTGATAAAATATTAAGATCTCTATCCACAAAGTTTGAGGCCAAGGTAGCAGCATTGGAAGAATTGACAAATCTAGACCAGCTAACAAAAGATGAACTACATGGGATTCTTGCTGCTTATGAAATGAGGATTGAAGGGAGAGCACCACAAAATGAAGTTTCCTTCAAAACATCCAAGAAAGGAAAAACCAAACATGATACATCAAACGAGAAGTCAAGTGATGATGAAGCAAAGGCCTATTTCATGAGGAAGCTTAAGAAAGGAAGTGGAAAGTACAAAGGAAAATATCCTTTTAAATGTTTTAATTGTGGAGAAGTACATTATGCATCCAAATGTCCTCAAGATGATAGTGACTCAAGTGAAGATGAAAAAGAAACCTACACCAAGGAAAAGGGAAAGAAGAATTCCAAATATACCTCAAAGAAGAGATCCCAAAAATACAAAAGGAGCTTTTACTCAAAGAAAGATAACAGCACCTCTGAAGAACAAAGCGATGATTGCCCAAGCAATGATGAGGAAGAAATTTTATTCATGGCAGAAGAAGACACAAATAGCAAGCATGAAGAAGAAGAAAGTGAACAAAATTGCAATGAAGAAGAGGAAACAAATCTTGAGGAAGAACTTCATTATGCATACAAGAAAAATGAAAAATTAAAGAAGGTTACCAAGTTCAAAATAAAAATTAAGCAATTGACAAAAAGCTTGGAGGAATTAAACAAAATAATTGAAGATTTAAGGACTCAACTTGTAGAGGCTGAACAAGTTGAAAATGAAATAAAAAACAAGTTAAGTTCAAAGGAGAGAGATTGTGACAAGTTGGTACAAGAAGTTGCCATGTTGAAAAATGAGTTGGAAAAGCCAAAGGAGGAATGTACAAAGTTTGATGAGAATGTCACAAGTTTCAAGGAAAATGAAAGAAAATTTAACTCTAGGCAGTTTTATTCTTTCAATGGATATTGCTTTTCATGCAACTATTTTGGCCACAAAGCAATGAATTGCAAATTTCGTGCAGGAAACACTTCAAACTTCACTAGGAGAAATTATAATTCATTTGGTCATAACATAATGTGTTACAAGTGTAGCAACTTTGGACACATAGCACACTTTTGTAGATGTGACTTTATGAAACCACCTAGATAAGATATAAAGAAGAACACCATTGAAAAGGAGAGAAAGCTTACAAAAGTATGGAGAAGGAAACAAAAGCAAGGAGATGATGAGGATAAATCTATGATCATGCAAGATACATGCATACACTATTTTGAAAAGAAGCATGAATTTAGGGGGAGCTAAGTTGGCATTATCATTCAACCCCATGGAGAAGATAACTGAAAAGTGAAGTACCTCAAAATTTTGAAGAGAAAAATCTACTTATGGATTGTTATCTAATGAGGATGATGAATTGGCTTCAATTGTTGGAAATTGTATTGATGTGAAAATGGAGAAGCTTCCATGCAAAAGAAGCAAAATGATTTATGAAGTCAAGGAATGAAGAAGCTAGAGAAAAATGAGTATTAATAAATGGGAGCATACATTCAGGGGGAGCTATAAACAGTATCTTGTAGCTCCATGGAACAGAAAGACATTGTTGGAAGTCCCTTTGCCATTGATGTCAAAGGGGGAGAAATATAGTAAGGGGGAGCAATGCAAAAGAAGAGAATAACGTTTGTGTTGCCATCAATGACAAAGGGGTAGATTGTTGGAAATGTTGTCATTGATGTCAAAGGTAGATTGATAGAAAGATTGTTAATGGATGAAAGAGTTTTCATCATTATCATTTATCTCAAATGGGATCTATGTCAAAGGATATCAAGGATAGTACAATGAAGAAACTCTACAGGCAAAGACACATCTATTTATGAATAAATTATGCATTGTACATGGTGCTGTAAGAGAAGCGATGCAACATATCTGAGTTTCAGAATGTATTGGAACTTATGCCAAGAGATGAAACTTTGATGTTTAAAGATATACTTATTCTAGATCTGCGCACAGTATTGAAGGAAATGCTTAGCCGACTCCATGACAACGATGAGTGTATAAGGCTGACTACTTTCCAAATCAGCGCCAATTTTTGGGGTCTGAAAAACAAAGTTTGAAATAAGCAAACGAAATTTGATACTCTAATTAAAGATAACAAACTATTGTTAACATCTGAAAAAGCACGATTTGAATAGTGAAGTAATGTGTTTCAAGAAGAGAAGAGTTGTGGGCTGTTGAGAACGATCTATTCTTAAAAAGCTTTTAAGACATTAACAAATGAAATGGACACGTCCCTTCTTGAGATCAGATATAATGCGATTAATAAAAAGAAAAACTCAGATTTGAAGAAAAACATTTATTAGTAAAGCTGTCATCGCACCAACTAAAAAATGTGATTAAAAGTATTGATCAGTGCAATAAAAGAAAGTCCATGTTAACAAATCGTATTCATGAAGTGATACGATTCCCCTTGCAACTTCAAAAGAATACAATCTGAAGTGATGTGGCTTCAAGCACATGGATGGTTTAGTATGACTCTTTAAAGAGCAAAAGATTAAAAATTAAAAGTCAGTTTTTCTATACTAAGAGGTGCGATCTAATCAAAAGACGCATTATCTTCAAAGGTTGTAACTCTTGATACAAAGAGATCAATATATATATTTAAAGTTCAATTCAGTTTCGAGATGGAGTGTGTGTAATGGAATTCATTGAATATGATCTTGAACTCAGTAATAGAATGAAAATTTTCTGAATTTGTGGAGAAATAAAAATATATATCATCTGAACACAAGTAGATGTTGAAGGCTGAGTAAAATAGAACAGCAGGAATATGGATTTTATTGAACATTATTTGTGATAGAGAGAGGATGTAATCAGAATCGGAGTTGCATGAAAATGTATATCATTTAATGTTTGGGTTAAGAAGAATGATTGCAGAGTGAGTAAAATTGCATATCATCTGAAGAATAGAGAGATCTGGGGTATGGAATAAAGAATATATCATCAAAATACAGTGAGTGTTGTGTGAGAATAAAAGATAAATCAATTAAGTGGTGAAATGTTCAAACACCAGTGAGTGTAAGAAATCAAAGAATATAAGATCTGCAGATGAGAATTTAGGGAAGATATACAATAGACTTGGAGTAGACTTGGTGTGTGAAATAAAAGGAAGATCATGAATCAAAACACATATAAGTAAATGCAGTCCATTTGAGAGCAGATCTTTCACATGACAGCAGATTCACGAATAATACATATTGTGGATTTGTGAAGGAATTGAAAAGGGTGTTTAAGCAGATTTATGAAGAGCTGATTGCAGATTGAGAAGAGAGTTGTGAAGGTAATTCGAAGACAGTCCAAGAGGAGTTTATGCAGATTTGGTGCAAGTTGAAGAGACATAATTGAGCAGCATTGTATGAAGAATTGAACAAGAAGATATATGAAGATATTTGGAGATTATTCAAGGAAGATAAATCAAGAGGAAGAGTGGTCGTATTGTCCATCATCCGTTGAAGAAGCAACATTGAAGGTGGAACATTGTTCTTTCAGTTTTTATCTTTGCTGAGTTGGTGCTTGGCAAGTGGGGTTTAGTATCTCTAGTAGGTTGGTGCCTACGAACTTTAGGGGTTGGTGCTCCTTGTAGGTTGGTGCCTACTAAATCAGAATTAGGGGTTGATGTTCCTTGTAGGTTGGTGCCTACTAAATCTGTTTAAGGGGTTGGTGCTTCTTGTAGGTTGGTGCCTACTAAACTACATAATTAGTGTTTCAAGTAGGTTGGTGCCTACATTCATTATAAAGCTTATATAATTCGTAAAGTACATTATTTGTACTGTGGTTTTATCCCATAAGGGTTTCCATGTAAAATCTTGGTGTCAACTTGTTCATATTGTGATATTCTTGCATAGTTGATTCTGTGTTAGAGTTTGAAGTTGATAAAGTTAAGAGGGTAAAAGTTTGTTGATAAATTGATTCACCCCCTGCCCGCCCCTTTCTCAGTATATCTTTGTGCTCTTCGACGACAAGATTCCTACGGCCTAAGGGTAAGCAACCTAAATTAGGAATCCAACACAATTGGGGAGATTGATATCTCCACTCAAACTCAACAGTGATAAGAGTATGGATCTCCAGTAAGGCCTCATATACTACCAAGAATGGTACCAAGCAAATTTCTTTCTTGGAGGTTATATGGTAGTTGAATGAAATAGACAAACATCATCTAAGAAATCACAAGAAGGGTTCTTTCTTCCCTACCTCCTTTGTATTTTCTGATGTTGTAGTGACAAAAGGAAGGATTGGAATTGCTATACCCAATCGTGCAAGTGTACAAGATGTAATTGGATGTGCACAAAGATTATGATTTATCAACCAAACTAGGGTAAATGCTAAGAGATCAAATTTTTACCACAAATTTGTCATGGTAGAGGATGTTGTAAGAAATAGTGAAGGGTGAAGAGAATAGGAAAAAAGAAGATCCTAACTATCTTGGGGCTTACTATGAAATTGATGATCCTATTGTCAGAATCCAGGTTATGTTGGATAATGTGGCTGCTGTTAGTTATAGGCCTCTTGTATCAGAAAAGGCCATATGTAGGGGAGGAACAACAGGCTGAAATGCCAATCATGTCCCAACAAATGCAACCTACTTAGGAACCTACAATGTCAGTTGCCCCTCCACCTAAGCAACCGAAGAAGAAGCAAAAGATTGCTAAACCTCTAGTGAGTTACTCTATTGATTATGTAGAGATAGAAGAGATAGGTGGGAATGTGGTGGATGAGGAGGAGGTTAATCAAATCACACCTTCTCAAAGAGTTCAAATTCATGATGTGCCTCAAGATAGATTGGCCATCTATTTCAGGGCTGCAGGAGATGAGATAAATGATATCAGAGCTTTAGCATGCACACAATTTGTTGAATTGTGGAGCCCGATCAGACTCGGAGGCTTAAAATTTCCCCACCTTTGTTGGCGCATTTTCCCCCCAAATAATTTAACAGGGGAATGCAAGGGGGCAGCAAAAATTGAGCAATTTTAATAAAGGGAATTTATTATCAGCTGCCCATTCATATTTCAGTTATAACTGTTAAAATCTGCCCGGAAATACAAACAAATTTATTGTTAGAGTTGGGAATTCTAATAGTCACGAAGTTGGATGGTTGTAGCATGACGCATGAGGAGGAAACAAAGTGTGTGCGTGTTTGGTGTTTGATGCTGCTGTATGTTATAGAGCATGTGAATTGCTATAGGTTGTGTGGGCTAGTGTGTGGGTAGTGGCAGGAAACGCAGGTCATTGCTTCAAGTGCATGTAGCATAGTGCACGGGTAAAACAGGGCAGTGGTAAACGGTTGAAATTGTTTCTGCAAGTTAAATTTGTAATTCATTTGCTGAACATTAAATAATAAAAGACTGCTGTTGGTGGACGTGGTCCAAACTGGGTGAACCATGTTAAAACTGGTGTTGTTTCTTCTCTGTCAATTTATTTCCGTGTATTTGAATTCTTCTGTTTAATTCTATAATCTGCATTTAATTGGTATAATTCTGCCTGCAATTCCTAACACAATTCATCACAAATGATCAGTTTGTAAAGTTCAAGACATTTAAGGACTTTATGTTGAAAATCAAAAGAGAGGAATTTCCAAGCATGTTGAATAAGGCTAAAGGGGAAGCAAATCCCAAAGAAATAGAGGAGGTGACAAAGAAAGACTTCAAGAAGTTGTCTTTCAAGTCAACAACATCACTTTTGAGGAGGGTAGGAGAATAGTGCAGGAAAGTGGATTACTCCCACTAGATTGGGATATATCCTCTGTTATTGCACTTGACACCATAAGAAGGCAAGATATTGATGAAGAAGCATTTGCCACAAAGGAGGAAGCATAGCCAGCATATTTTTGTTCAGATTATTGGAGGAGTATAATAAGGTCTTGGCATTGCTCCCATCCCCACAAAGCATAAAGCATTGTTGCACCACCAACCACTCAATCAAAGCTCATTGGACACTTTTGTCCAAGATAGAGAAACATTGTCCCTGAGAATTAAGGAGCTGAAAAGGAAATTGAGAGGCAAAAAAGGGAGAAAAAGGAGGAAGGGAGCAAAAGGGTTGTTGATATTGTTGATGATCTTATTGGCCACATAATATCATGCTTTATTCACAGGTTGAATGACTCTTGGGGTGGATACAATGGTCTAAGAAATGCATACATCTAGTATATGCAACATCAACAGAACTTGAAAGATATTTTTAGTACCTGGATACCCAAAGTTTCAGCCATCAGTGAAATATATAAACAAGCCAGATATGATCCCAATACTCTTGATGCATTGGCAGTTGCTAATGAGGTTGCTGGCTTGTTAGGGGAGGTTTCAACATTGCAATCTAGGCTGGAGCACCAATTGAAAAATAAATTGAAGACATTTGAGACTTTGGAAGGAGGAATAATGCCCAAAATATTGGACAATAATGGAGTTGTTAAGCCCTTTGATCAGTGGAAGGGTGAATTTGGCACAATTATAACATCATTATGCTCATTTATATGTGCCAGTGGGGATCCTAATTCAACATTATTGAACAATTCTTTGGAAGAATTATTAAAGTTGGAGTTAAACTTGGATAGCTTTAACAAAGAGGCTAGGATGGTTTTGGATGCCAAGTAGAGTGCTCACACTAGCAATGTGGCTAAAGTGTTAGAATTCCAATGACCTTCAGAAGAAACCTATGCTTCTTGGTTGGAAAAGTTCAATGAGTAGAGCGCTAGGTCAGATTTCAGTCGGTCTTCTGGTTTCATCCACATCATCATTTTGTGGCAACATCAAATAGTTTCATTTTAGTTTTGTCTTCCTCAGTGGTTTCATCTTCAAATTTCGTCAATGATTTCAATGGTTTTTGGTTCAAGTTGCAAATGAGAATATTATTTTCTAATAGGTTATTGTTGTATCCGTTCTATTCCAACAAAAATGTAGGTGTTAGATGTAACATGTGACATGCATGTCTTGGCTCATGAGCCTACACACTCAACTAGTCTATTTAAGAGGATACAAGCCTCATTGTAAAGGGTTCTAGGAAATGTAATTTTGGGACAAGCATTAGTCTAGAATTGTCAAGTGCCTTAGGACATAGAGAAAAGGGTCAGTAAATGAATTCTTTGTAATAACAAAGTTTTTTCAATTGAAATATATGAATATATGCTTCAAGCATAATTGTCTCCAAATTGTAATACAACAAATTCTTCTAAATAAAATAATCAAGGGTTATTGAGTTCCCCTTTGCATCTTTGTGCATTGAGTATTTTGATGATTGCTTTTGTTCAAGTAATAGAATAAATGCTGTCATAAATTATTGAGAATGTTGTGTTACATAGGGATTATTGAGTAAAATCATGTTGGAAGCCCTTCATAGGATGCATTTTTGTAAGGCAATAATGCTAATTATCCATTGAAATGTGTTAAGTTAAGAAAAATTTACATGGTCTTAGGACTCTATAGCTCTAGGTAGGCATCGACCTATGGTAGGCTAATTTCTTTCAAAAACTTAGAATGAACTCTAAAATGAAAATCTCAATTAATGTTTAATTTATTCTTAATTATTGTATATTCTCATGCTTGGACTTGAAAAGAACACAAGGAACTCAACCAATTTCTATGTTCTACTTCTTAAATCCTTGTCTAATGTGAGTATTCATTTGCTAGATTAGTATCCCATTAAACTTGCCCACCATCTTTTGATGCCATTACAAGGGAGACCCACCTAGGTTAGTAGATGCTAAAGTGTAGAGGGAATTAAATTCCTTGTTTGTTGGCTAGCTATCTGAATTTAATGACCACAGGGTATGGCTAATCTTTAGAGAAATTCAGAGAAATAGTTGGAAGCATCAATAGGTCCTTTACGGGTTGAGCCTTGGGTATGCCTAGGGTATTGCTCGGGTATTTTAAAAATCCAAATATTAAGTTTTCTTTATTATCTTACCAGGTCCTATTTTGCTTGCCGTACTCATATGGGTTTGGGTCCTTTACGGGTTTGGCCTTGAGTATGCCTAGGGTATTGCCTGGGTGCCTTGGGTAGTACCCAGGGCATGCCCAAGAGAACCTCGACATCACCCATGACCCGTGGGCCTTAAAAAGGTTTTAAAACATAAACTTGGGCAGTACCTTGGTTGTACCTAGGAGAACCCCGACGTACCCAAGAGAACCTTGGTATACTTGCATCCTGTGGGCCTTAAAAGGTTTTAAAACATATAAAAAACCATTTTTTATAATAAAAACACTTGCAAATATCATTGGTCACAATAAAGTGAGGGCTTTAACAAGTTTGCAACTCATTTGACAAACACAAAAGGCCAAAAACTGCATTTTTTTCTTCCAAGCTGCCATTGTTGGGTTTTGAAGGTTGGTTATTTTTTTTTGAAGGTGAGGACTACGGGGGAGTTAACTTGCACTAACAATGGAGAAATAGCTGCAAAAAGAAGTTTTAACCATCAAAGGTGAGTAAGTCTATCATTTTTTCAAGTTTTTTTAAAGAAATTCAAGTTAAATAATTTTATTTTTTGGTAAGTTTTGAATATTTTTTTGAACTTTTTATGCATAATAAGGGGTTATAATGTCGATTTTTTTCAAAAATTTTCAGTTGTAGTGTTGTTAATTTGTAATGTTTTTTATTTTAGGTCCATACATAATGGTTGGTAGTTCTAGTTTAGTTGCCCCAAATACAAAGAGTTCATTTAAATTTGATGCATTGTCACCTCTTTGGTGACATACAACAATGATTCAACAACTTCTTGGTGATGGGGCTTATCTTTGGCGTTTTAGCCAATGTGGAAAGGAGTATAAGAGCTCATACTTTCAAGTGAAAGTTCACTTCTACATTATTCTTTTATAGGAAATAAAAGTTTGCCCCGAGTGAAATAAAAAAGGGTTGTCAAAGCAACAAATATTGGCTTATATTAAAGAACAAGAGGATGTTGACATGACAAGTAATAGATCAAAAGCTCTTGCATATCCTCTTGCTAAGACAAGCTTGCACAATCCTCCTGGTGGCTTATCACAACTGGTCGGCCCACATCCTTTTATGCCAATGCCACCATATTTTAGAGAAAAGAATGTTTCGATTTTCCAAAAAAGAGGCTCATTGGAGAAGTCCTTCAAGAATGAAGCGAGGGAGATTGCAAATCAGAGCATTGCTTGTTGCATTTATGGCAGTGGGCTTCCTTTCAACCTTGTTAGATCACCTTATTGGTGGGACATGTTGATGGCCCTTTCTATTACACCTTTTGATTATGTTAGTCCTAGGTATGAAAAGTTACGAAGCACCTCATTGGTGAAGGAGAAAGCTTCAGTAGAGGTATCATTGAGAGCAATCAAGGATACATGGCCTAAAACATGTGTGGCCATCATTTCTGATGGATGGAAAGATTCCAAAAATAGACCATTGATCAATGTTATTGTAGTGTCCCCTAAAGGGGCGATGTTTTTGAAGGCAATGGATTGTGAAGGGAAAGTGAAAGATGCAACTTTCATTGCTAATATCCTCATAGAATCCAATAAAATGGTGGGCCTTGAAAGTGTTGTCCAAGTGATAACGAACAATACTAAAAATTGTAGGGTAGTTGGGTCTATAGTGGAGGGTACATATGGTCACATTTTTTGGACACCATTTGTAGTCCACTCACTCAATTTGATATTGCAAAAGATTGACACACAAATTGAGTGGGTCAAACAAATCTACGCGGAGGGCAAGGAGATCCAAATGTTTGCGACTAATCATCATATGTCACAAGGTATCTTTAGGATCTTCTCCAAGTTGGAGTTGTTGAAGGTAATTTAAATTTTATTTTTAATATATTTTTTAATTGTTGATATGTGACATGCATTTTTTTATACCATGTTACATTGCCAAAACTTGATTTGCATCTCACACATTTGTTTGAAGACAACATGTGAAGGTGCGAGAGGCCTTGAGTTCTATGGTCATCAACAGTTTGTGGAGTGTATGGAGGTAGTCAAGCACATAATGAATCCATGAAGTAAAGCATTGATCCTAGATGTTGAGTGGTGGGCTCATTTGGATACTGATTGTTGGAAATGCTGTCATTGATGTCAAGAAGGTATTCATTATTATTATCATTAATGGGAATAGATGAGACTGTTGAAAATGTTTTCATTGATGTCAAAGTAGCAATGTCATTGATGCCGAAGAATGCAAGGTGTAAATCGCCTAAATAAAAAATTGGAAATGGATCTCTGATGTCTTTGTGCAGATATTATACCTGATTTGAAGCAGGTCTTATAGTAGATTTGGAGCAAATCAAATCATCACATTGGAACAATTCATATCAGCAATGGAGTGGCATATTTAAGGTGATTTGGACCAGTTTTATAGGTGATTTGAAGCAGATACATGAGACAAATTTGAGCAGAGATATAAAATCAAATGAGCGATCATATTTGAAGGTTTACAAATAAATACTATGTTGGTTGACCTAATGGGAATTAAAGTTTAAATTAAAGATTTAAACTTGGAATTTAATTGGGCCGATTTATCCTTTGGCACCAATGTTTGAAGATTCAAATTTAAATATTTTTCATGTTGAGGCTGACCCCCTTCTTGTAGCGCCCCATTTTGGGGATTTAAATTTGAAAATAAAAAAATAGGGGCCGACCCCTATTGCAGCGCCTAAGACAAAGGTAAAGAGGTGCATTTAAAAAAGGTTTGCATCTATTAATAAGAGACATTTGCTTCATGAAGTTGCACCCCTTGGTGAAGGTATTCGAAGAGTTCGTGAAGTCTATTTTAAAAGCAAGCAATTCATTGAATATCATTCGTATAAGGAGCAGTTGTAAAAAGCAATTAAGAGCAGAATTTTGAAGACATATGAGAAGAATATTAAGAGACATATATGAGCAGATTTATAAGGCTTTATGGCAGGATTTAGGAAGGATTTTTAGAAGATCCTTAAGGCAGAATTTGATGAAGTAGTGAGCAGATTTATGAAGGTGAATTAGAGCTGATCTAAGAAGGAGTTTTGAATAATTATCATATTGTTCATTTGGAGGTTGGTGCCTCTCATTATAAGAGATTGGTGTCTCTTGCTGAGTTGGTGCTCAGTTGTGGGGATTGGTGTCTCTAGTATATATATATATATATAGCAATATTTTGCCGTGGTTTTTTTTTGCAAGGGTTTCCACATAAATCGTGTGTGCTTCCTGTGTTCTTAATTGCTAGATCTTGCATGTGTATTATTGTTGTGGTTGACTAAGTTTTGAAAAGTAAAAGATTGTGTTATATTGATTCACCTTCCCCTCCGCCCCCCTCCTCGCGTCTCAGTATAACTGTGTGCTCATCATTGATTGCCTATGTTTGGGTGAAATTTATGATGGCATGGAATCCATGATGGAGAAAATAAGAAATATAATAGAAGCCAAGGAACATGACCCAACGAAAACATTTTTCAAAAGTGTGCAAATGATTGTCGTTGACCACTGGAACAAGATGATCACCTCCTTACATCTCTTAGCATTTTCTTTGTCACCAAAGTATTATAGCAAAGAGATACTTTCATTGTCGAGGAGGATGCCTGCATATAGGGATGAGGAGGTTGGTATTGGCTACAAGGTTGCATTTACAAGGATATTTCCAGATGAAGATATCTGAAGTGTTGTCTTGAGCAAGTTTGGCCACTTCATATCTTCAAGGAATCATGATGTTTCCGCTCTTTGAGACAAATATAGGAAATATGCTCATGATTGGTGTTATCTACATGGTCAAGGCTCCATTTACTTGCAGCCTCTTGCAATTAAAATTCTATCCCAAGTATGTTTCTTTTTATTTTTTACTTTTCTTGTTTTTCATTCGATGCTATTATGCTATATATTATATTTTATAATAATATAATTTTATAATTTATGTTTTGTATTTATAAAATTAAATACTAAATGTTGTATGCAAATTCAATAGGTTGCAAGTTCTTCTTGAGTGGAATTGGAGTACATACTCCATCCACTCGATTAAGCATAATTGTTTGTGCAAAAAAAGCTGAGAATTTGGTCTATGTACACTCTAACCTTCGTCTCTTGTCACATAAGCCATTTGAATACAATGAGGGTGTGACAAAAAATTGGGATCAAAGTCCTAAGTATGCTGATTTAGATGCTACATTTGTGCAGCTTGTCAAAGTATGAGGCAACTTCTGTATGTGACAACTAGTGGAAGTGGTACTCCTTTTGATTGCGACTCGAATGAAATTGAAGCAAATGTTGACCTTGATGCTTTTGATGAAGAATATGAAGAATATTGATTGTAATTTTGAATTTTCATTGTGTAATGACATTTTGAGACTTGAGTATTCTCATTTTTGCAAATTTTGAATGAGTTAATTAAATATTCTATTTATTGGCAATTATGAGCATCACTATTCTTATATATAATTTTGAACATATATATATCATACCTCAAGGAATTTTTTTTTTTGCCGTAGTGCTGTGCTGAGTTCTTGTACCTGTACCTGCACCCGTACCCGTACTACTGGAACTGGCAACTTAGCTTAGTCCCATTGACTATTGGGAACCAGGGGACACTACTTGGCACATAAAATCTCCTTTAAGGATGAACTCTAGGCCTAATGATATCGGAATTGATTTTCTGTATTGGATAAGGAGCAGACAATGCAACTATTTGCTTCTTTTGCTTTTGCCTCTTTCCTTAAAAGCTCCATAATTGAGCTGTCACCTCCATGACAACTTTTGGCTTAATGTTTTTGTTAAATGGCATGCCATTGTTCAAGTATGCGGCAAAGGTGGTACTTGAGGTGACTAATGCCTCTTAGAAACTTTGCACCACCACAGTTGCAAAAAAGTTGCCCTTTCTTCACACCTAAAAATTCACTCTTTCAGGCAAGGGCCTTTTTGATGTGGCTTTAACATATTAAAATGTAAAAATCTACATTGAAGAGAGGAAAAATAGCAGTAAGGTTAACTTAAGAATCTACACTTTAAAAACAAAAAAAAAATCCAAGGAGTGCTTCCAAATTAAGGATTAAAACCTAGGGTTTTAATCTTTCTTCCTTTCTAGATTTTGAATTTAGAACCTATGACATATATTGAAGAAAATTGAGAGAGAAAAGTGGAAGGGTTTGTTCCATTTACCTTAACTGTTTTAAATTTTTAATGTATTAGAGACCTTTTAATGTCGGCATTTTTCTGTTTCGAATGGTTTTTTGCTTTTTCTTTTTTGAATCTTGGTAAGTCACAGGTAGGTACTTGCATAGTCTCTCTTGAGGCCAGAAAAATGCAAGGTCTGTGTTTTGTATATCTACTTACCAATCCAAGCAAGAAATTGCCAATTCCTCAGACAGTAGAGATTGATTTCAATTGCTCTAGTATTTTTCAGAAAACAAGTGTTTGTGTTAGAAAGTGATAGCAAATTACTGAAAGCTTTTTGTTTTTAAATATAGAATATTTAAAATTTAAACATATCAGGGCTTTAGTATCCAAAATTCTGAAAGAATCCTCTGCAACATGCTCAAGTTACATTAAAAAATAGGTAGATATGGTTGTTATTCTAATTAAAAATCCTCAATAGACCCAATTTTTTATGTGTGAAGAAGATGGACTATATCCACTACAAACATGTTGATCTTATTTTATAGCTGCATTTCATTTAGTCTTACTGATACCCAATAATCTCAACATCAGTGAGTGGGAAGTATTTAATTAATTGCTTACCACATAGATGAAATAAACATTATTTTGAGATTTTGCTACTGGCGGATAGCATTGAATCTTTTCTTGATGATAGATCCTCTTAAAACTTTTTTTGATGATGACTGTCTATTAGCTATCTTATCCCAATTATATGTAGGATCTCCAGTGATGATAACCTGTTGTATGAGTACAAGCAATGTGTTAGAGCTAGTTATGAGAGCTCAGCTTCATAGTTTTTGTTGGTTGCCTTATATTATATAAAACAGCTTACTTGAGATAATGGAAGATGGTGTTTGATTCAGACATTTGTTTGTCCTTCCTGTGATATGATTAATATCTGGATATTCTCTCATGCAATTTGATTTGTTATATATTCCCTTATCATATTTCAATTAAAATGAAAACCTCGGTAGATAAATGTTCTGTACATAATGATTTCATAGATCTCTTGAAACTGTATTTCAACTTCATCTAATTTTGGAAGGTGTTCTTCAGTTTTATTTCTTGGATGCCTGCTATTGTATAATTGAATGAAAATTTGAACTTTGTGTCATTTTCAGGCCTGTTTGGATGACTTCACACATCATAATATAGATGTTTCTTGCAACTTACTTGAAACATGTGGTCGTTTCTTGTATCGCTCACCAGAAACAACTTTACGAATGGCAAACATGCTGGAAATTATGATGCGTCTGAAAAATGTCAAAAATCTTGATGCCCGCCACAGTACACTGGTTGAGAATGCTTACTATCTTTGTAAACCACCTGAAAGATCTGCAAGAATTTCTAAAGTTAGACCTCCTTTGCATCAGGTATCGTAATTTGATTTTTAAAAACATCTGATTTTGTCATGACAGTTTATCCTTTTTTGTTTTCTGGTTGCATTCTTGTGGTAAAATGACATAAAAGATATATTTTGTTTGGTGCAGTATGTTCGGAAACTGCTTTTTTCAGACTTGGATAAACAATCCATAGAGCATGTCTGTCGTCAACTTCGTAAACTACCTTGGAGTGAATGTGAACCATATGTTTTAAAGTGTTTTATGAAGGTTTACAAGGGAAAATACGGTCAAGTACACCTTATTGCATCTCTTACTGCGGGCTTAAGTCGTTATCAAGAAGCTTTTGCTGTTGCTGTTGTAGATGAGGTGTGTACTTCTCCAACTCACCAAAAAATTGTCATTTGAAATCTCTTACATATTGCCCTTTTATATTTAATTAACAGTTGATTCTTTGTTTTCTCATCTTAGAGATCCTTAATGTCAGTAAATCAAGCATTACTGGGAGTTGTTAAGCTGTTTATGTTCATTTTGTATGTGCAATTTGAAGCTGTAATGCATTTTAGGGGTTGATTTTTCACTGAAGACATTGCTAATGCCTATGTTATGGTGTTTGGGTTGTGATTATAGAGACTTTTGAAGCCAATATGTTCTGTTTATCATTGTGTGCACCAGTAATCATTCACATTAAAAGCACTTTGAACTGAAGATAAAAATAAAACTTACTTTTCCGTTTTTTTTATCACAAAATGTATCTTTCTATGGAGCTTATTGGTATTTGCATTTATATATTTACTGAAAAATCAAAATGGTAGTTTGAACAAAAATCACTGTAAAAGCTGTCAATATTATCAAACATGAGATGATGGTAAATTGACTTGCTTTGCTTAAACCCCCAGATTTTCAGTCATTTACTACCAATAGCTTGAGCTATGTACATTCAAACAGTTAAACCATGTATCTTATTATGCTGTATTCCTTGACTTGCATCATTTATGAATTTGGATCAAACATATTCACATTGTCAAGGTTAGGACTGTTGCTATTTTCCATTCCACCAGCACTATAAAGTTTTGGCGAAGTGTTTCATTCTTATGGAATGCCACAAGTGACATGAACCATTGCCAGTTACTGATGCCAGGTTATTACCAAGCTAATGCTTCTTTTGTAGAAGGAGCTCTTAAGGTATTTGTCATGAGTCCTAGGTAATATATGCTGCAGCAGATTCAATAATTTGATAAAAATAGACAGAAAATATATTAATGTCCTCAAGTACTAAATGGCAGTCAATTATTGATATGAGTTCAGCTGGTGCATGGTGGAAAATCTTGTGTGGGTGTATAAAGTTCATGGTATCAGTTGGAGGACTGGAAATCATGTTGTTAAGGTTCCAAGTGTTGCTACATCCCAATTATGCTATTAATTTTGGGTAATCCTATTTGTGGAATGTGACGAACGACATATTCCATTGCCTGGTACTGATGGCAGTTTGATTGGATGTGTATTATTACATACTCCAGAACATAAAGAGATGAGTACATAAAGGGATGATCAGTTAGTGGTAGAGCATTCCAGCAAGAAATGACATGTCCTAGCTTATAGTCCTAAGGGGTCTGTGGAAAATATTATGGTATTAGAGGAAGGTTAGGAATCTCAAACATTGAAGTATGGCAGGAGGGGTGGTGTTGGAAGAATATTTCACATTCTGGACCAATAATGGACAAGAATATCAGTGGAAGAGCACCTTAGCAGCAAATTGGATGTTCTAGGTTTGAGACCTACTTGGTCCATAAAAATTTAACAAGGTTCTTACAAACATGATGCTTATTTGTTAGAAGAATTCTTGAGGTGTTTGTCTTAGGAAAACTATGCTGCAATAACTTCAATTATTTGCTTGCGGCTTTTGGATGGAAAAGTAAAAAAAATTAATGTCTGTGAGTGCTACATGGCTGTACAACATTGATAAGAGCCTAGTTAGTGCAAGATGGAAAACCTTAAAGTCGTTCTACAAAATGCGAAGTCATCAGCTGTAGGACCAGTAAATATTCAACAAAGAAAACAATGCACACCAGACTTGGAAAGACATAGGCATGAAAATATATTACATGAGGGAATGTTATATTTATATAGGTGAGGCCTCTCCTATTGTTCACCGCCTTTTTTAACTCAAGGAATCTAATAACAAGGAGTTCCACAACTTAAAGTGCTCCCTCTGTGCAACAGTTCAAATTTGTAGGCACTGTCATACATAAAATGTTGTATCTGATGATTTAAGTACAATGTACAATACTGCATCCTGAATATTGCATAATAACTTAGAAACACAAGTTTTATGATTACCTTCCTTTTTGGCAGTTGTCCCCAGTTTTGGGTATAAATGAGGAATATTTTGTATGAATTTATTGAAGATCCACTTAGCTTGCAAAGGGAAGTGTCCTAATTTGTCAGGCGAGGTGCTGTAGCATACTTTGCATCTGGTGATCTTCTTGGTATTTTCTAGAATGTATTTTCTTAAGGGAGAGTGGAAATTCAAAATGGTGACTGTCCCCACAGTGAATGAAATGGTGCTGTTAAGGTTGTTTGCTCCATAGAAGCGAATATCTTTCTCCAGATTTTCTTGACATATCAGAAGATAAAGATATTCTCAATTTATGGGATATTATGAAAAAAAACCTGGAAAATTTCAGTAATCTAAAAATGCAATAAAATTAAAAAGAGAGAAATAATTGATGTTTTTTTACATTTAAAGCCATCCTAATTGCAATAGAGGATGAGGGAGTGAAAGTAATTGAGATTGTACACCATGAATCTTGAAATATAGATTTTCTCATTAATTTAGAGATTGCTGATTACAGATAATATCATAATAGTAATATATCTCTTTAACAATGTTAATAAATAACTCTGCCAGAAGGATAATGAACCCTTCGTGCAATGAAAACAACTAGGGTAAATGCAACTTGTTACCTTACCATTCACAATAATGGTTCCCCTAACCTCGTCAAATACCTCTTAAGTTTACAGCAGTGGCAACAATCATGCCTGGCATTTGAGGACAGCAATGTCTTTTAACATTTCTTAATAATCATTTTGATCAGCAATATTTCCTATAACGTTGAAAACAGTATTGATGCCCATATTAATTGATCACTGTACTGATCAAGAATGATAAAGTTCACAATAATGGCAGAATGCTACTGACCAGTGATCATAAGAAGATTAATAATCACAGAAGGATAGTTATGTCAAAAGTCCATGATGATGACAACAATCTCAACTGGTACGACATTATTTTTTTTGTTTTGTTTTGATTAAAAGCAGCTAGGGCTGCACCATTGTATTGATTATAGTAGAGTTTACATTGCATCCATGGAAGTTTCGCATATCTGCACAATCCTACCCCTTCCCATTACATAACCCTTTTATCTATCATACTCCTTCCCCTATTACATTCCAAGTATCAAAATTGCAGAGCATATTCTGCTATCATCCTACCCTAGACCATCTTCATTGCTAACTACTGCAAATTTACAACAAAGACACAAAAAACACACCCCACCAGTCACATTTGATCACGCCGTAGACATAGTAACCGACTAGATACCTCCAGACCTGCACGCAACACCTCACCTGCAGCAGCATCCCCGTACCACATTCGGCGACCACCCACAACCAACCCCCAGCCCACAGCCCTGGCAAAGTCTTGAACCCAACCTGCTTCTACATCTTGAACCAAACCAACCCACTGCTTCAGAAACACAATGCCCATCGCCTTGGCACGACTGTTAGGAGGCATGACCATCATTGGCCGCGACACGATTAGAGGAAACCGCACCACTGAGACACCACGCTTACGAATCACATAGTAATCCATAGGAATGGGGACTCTCCCATTTTCGTCCACATTTTCTAATACATCCTCTAACTCCCCTAGAAAACAAGACTTGAACAACTTCTCACATAGGGACCTCGCTACCACTTTGCTTTCACCTTCGTTCAGCACCGACACAAGAAACATAGCAATAATGTCTGTATTCACCCTGTAGCGATGCTCGGTCTTCAAAAAATCATCTCCTAGAATCCACTTCACTGCCAGAATCACTAAACCATGCTCCACCTTCATTATGCATTTCAACCTTCGCTCCGTCACCTCGCCGCTTGGCACTTCCTGCATACCAATCTTAATGGCATATCCATCTTCTTGAATGTTCCAGCCCTACACACACTCAAACGTTTATTCCACCCTTTATCTCATACCTGCTTTATAAGACAATTCGCAATGTTTGATAAGACCTCTGTCAACTGAGGAGATATGGAAGGCTGGTAACCCGCATTCAACTCATGATTTCTGTAACTTCACTTCTCCCAAGCCACCTTCGCATGATCTGAATTAGATTGTAATCACCACAGATTACGACTCCTGACGTCACCTGTCCAATTCATGAGTGCCTTAATTAATGACGAAGAAAAGCCATTCCGCTGCCACCACAAGCCTGTCCAATGTGATCACGTGCCTGTCGAAGAGTCCAGTGAGGCAAGTTTTGCCAGTTCATCAGCCTTAATGCTGCCTTCCCTATAAACATGTGATACTTTCAATTCATCGAGAGCCCCAATCAGTCCCCATATGGAGTCCAACCACTTATTCCGTCGCCAATTCAGAGTCTTCCTTAGTCGAATAGCGTTGATCATGATGAGCAAGTTGCCCTCTAGGTGTACTTTTCTTACTCCTAGCTCCTGACCACCTTTCAGCCCAAGATATGCAACCCTGAACTCAGCCATATTGTTAGTTGCCACACCGAGACGTTTAGATTTTTTGTATATCACCTTGCCCGTATGGTCTCTTATTACACAGCCTGCCCCACTTGGCCTTGGATTTCCTTTGGAGGCACCGTCGAAGTTTATTTTCACCCATCCCACCTCCGGCGCTTCCCATTTAACACCTGTCCTTGGATCAACCGGGAGATCAACCCTCCGAACCCCATTAACAGGGAAACTAGTACGACATTATTAACAACTGATATGTAACAATAAAATTTCCCAAACAATCACCTCAATAATACAACTATCTTTATAAATGAATTAATGTTAACAATATCCATTGATAAGTAGAAATCACGGAAAGTGAATAACAGCACTAACATCTGTGATGCAATAATAATGTCAAGTCAAAGGATAGCATTCTCATTTGACAGTTTTGTCTAGCAATGACAATGCTCATGAATCATAAATAATGACAGCAGTGTTTATTGTTATTAAAGGCAACAGTGGTAATCACTAATCACAATAACAGTAGTCATGTTCCCTATCCACAAGGTTTTCAAACCTGATTATACCAATTGTCTTCACAATTGAAGATGATATGTTCATTTTTAATTCTTTGAAATAATGACAACAATAATTGCCCAACAGATCCAACTGCTATTGAAAAATGGCAGCTAGAAATCTTAATGGCTACTTACACTGTTCAAGGTATATAATCTGTTTATAAAAGTTCGAACGAAGAATGATCAAAAATTTTTAAAGGGTGATGTTCAAATAGATAAAAAACTAATTTAGTGTGATATTACTGTTGATATATTGCCAATAATATCATGACATATTGATGAAGTCAAAGATATTTTGAAAAACTGGTGATTTTCAAGAAATGTGGGGAACCATGCTAAGAAAAGATATATCAGAATATATTGCGATGCTATAAAAATATCTGTTTCTGTGGTATGTTCTACTAGAAGATATTCACAGTGGGCTATAGTGCAAATCTACTAAAAACTGCACACCATGAATATTCACAGTGGGGTGCAGTGCAAACTTGAAGAGAGCGCATGTGCTCTTCATGAATAGCCAGTTTTCAATAGGTTTTCACTGCAACTACCTTGACATTCATGATGGAGCTGTGTTTAATGCCTTCCTTTACATCTCCTATTAAACCAATGGCAACTTGAAGATATCACATGTGCAGTTCTTTTACAATGTGCATAACACTATGTGAAGAAGAATCTCATCTTTGGTAAAGTGAATGGAATGCACTGTTGAGCATTGTAATCAACTATGATATTTTTCACACTATGGAAGTAGTACTTACAAACTTGTGTCAGGTCCATATGATTATTTTCGGATTGTATTCTTGAATCCTAGAGATGATGTAACCCTTGTCAAATACCCTTTTAAATTACAAAAATAGATGCCAACAAAGTCAAATTGGTTTTGTTAATCATCATCATAACATAAACAGTTACATTCTAAACTAGTCAACTAGAGATGGTAGACAAGGACTATTATGGGAATGCTATTAGTTTGAAAACATGGTACAGGGGTACTTGGAGATGGTGTTTATCTTCTTGCTAGTATCTTGTTGGGCTTTGATAAGAAAATATTCTGATACAAAAATACTCATTAAGTTTTTGTTCAAATAATAGAAGAGTACAAGTATATTAGTGCATTTTTTTAGTTATTTTAACTTTTGTCAATCAGATATCTCATATCAGTACTAGAGGAAAAAACCAATGTAATTTATATGTTATGTCCAAGGTAATTTCCCAATTTTCATGAGATGCTTCTAGGAAATGTATAGAGATATGAAGAAAGTTCATCTGAAGTCTTTTTACATTTAGAGATATCCCTATATGGGAGATGAGTGCCAGGGGCTAGGGTATGAGTCTCTTGGTAATTCTGATTAACATCCTTTCTAACTATACACATGTGTGGTATGCTAGTTGCTGTGACCAAAGTTTCGATTCATAGAATGGTAGTTATGATATGAAGTATGAGAAGATCTGCCTCCAATAGAATTTTAAGAATGATTGTTTTTTGCCATCAGGCCCTGCTGAATTGGAAGCGACTAATTTGACAACAAATTTTAAGCACATCTATTTGTGAAAGAATTTGATAAATATCAATTGAATAAGTTCTTTACTGCGTAAAATTAATCCAAAAGTGTACCATTTTCTATAGACTAATTGGATGATGTTATTTACCATTCTGTAATATCCCTCGCTTGGCCAAGAGGATCAAATTAAAAAAAATCCTTAATAAACAAATGCGGATTATAATTAAACTGGTCGACCTTCATGAATAGACCCATGGATCTGAAAAGAAGCATGACTTCCCTAGATAAATGAGGATTAAATGTAATGCACAAACAGCAGACCGATCATTGATAAAGGCAGTGAACATCTCAAGAGGATCGGCGATTTCAAGAAAGAAATAATGTTAATTAAATAACAATAATTAAGGAGGCAGCGATTAAGAGTTAAAAAAGAAGAGATTACACAGTAACTAATGATTAGTCTTCAAATAAAAAGACATGACCCTTCGAATGGTCATCCCTATTCAAAAAGGCGTCTCTTGGAAATGAGACATAAACATATAAAAGACCATAAGCAATGAAGGGACCAGCATCGATGAGGATTTGACAATTAATAAACACTAAGTTACAGGTCAGGGCGCTCCAAAGTGGGCCCATTGATCATTAAAATTTAGGCTGCATATTAACCAGAAATATTCAGACACTCAGCCAAGGAAATTGCATGATTCAAGGATATAAATCAGAAACAGTGAATCAAGAAAGACATCATCTGGTTCTATTTTCACATGCATGTAATCAGATAGAAAATTCAGAAATTGTATTCATCTCGTATTGTCTATTCTGTACATTTAAATAAATATAATTGCAGATTATATATATTAGAATTTATTTAGCAGATATTCATTTATTCCTATCTGCATATTTTCAACTATCATCAATAAGTATAAGACTAATAATCAAGTTAAATAGCTTGAAGTTTGCTCTTTTAAGACTATCATTGAAACTACTGGTTCTAGGTCTATTTGAATATCTCGATTTGGAAAATTAAAGGCAAACCTGAGATAAATCTATAAGGGGACATCACACATTCCTAAGTAAAATATTTTGCCCTTTGTCAATTTTGCATGCTTATCAAAACCTGTTTTCAAGCTGGGCGTAAATTACTTATATCAAGTGGGTTAGCTTCCCTCCCATAGTTTATATGGTATTTATTACTTAAATGAATCTATTATGAAATGTGAGATGCCTGCAATTTTTTTTATTTATCTTGTCTTCATTATGCTGCTGACTTATATTTTGAGATGCCTATAAAAGCGTAAAAAAATAAATAACAAAAATTTAGTCTCTTTTCATTGCTGTTTGTTGTGTCTTGATGCTATTCTATTTTTCTCATTGCTTTGTGATCCCAATAAATTTCCAATTTAGGTGGCACTATAGTAATAAGATGTTTTGGACTAAATAGTTTGACTTGTATGTTATGGATCTCCAGCCTGATGCTATGTAATTATGTTCTAGATAGTATGATCAACCATTGATATTGGGAAGGATAATCTTAAAGGAAAACAACTTGTAATTCCAGTTAAAATGTGCAACAGGCAATCACTGGTTTCATGTTGAGCTTAAGATGTGTTAACTGGTTTACTTTTGCAGGTTCTAGAGGAGATCAGGCTTGGACTGGAGTTGAATGATTATGGAATGCAGCAGCGGCGCATAGCACATATGCGCTTTTTGGGAGAGCTATACAATTATCGTCTTATTGATTCATCTGTGATCTTTGATACACTTTATTTGGTCCTTTTCTTTGGACATAGTACTGCAGAGGTAGGCACACAAACATTCCTCTTGTTCAGTTTGATCTTAACTTTCCAGATGTCTGGATATATATTTCATTGGAATGCTTTAATCTCTGAAAGTGTTTTCCCATCAAACAGTTCACAAACAAAGTTATTTGAATGGTACTGCTTGCAGTACAATCAATTTTTTCCCCATAAAATCATGCATAAATCATCTAAATATCTGATTGTGTCACTATTTGCTTTTTATCCTTGCTTGCTGATAATTAATGTATTGGTATTTATCAATGATGAGACTACCTTGAAACCTTTGTTCATCATGGGAATGGCAATTTTATTTACATGTGTGACATGAAGCAGACAAGAATGCAGGAAAAAGGGGTGGTTGGTCTAGTCGTATATCACAAGTATTCTGTTTTTCATTACTGAGCTACTCTAAACTGCAAATAATTTATCTTTTCAGTATTTTGCTGATTTTTTGCATAGTTTTCTGAATGGTATGTGCACATGCAATCATTGCTGTTACAGGATAGTAAGTATCAGAGTTTCATTAAAATTGTGAATTTGTAAGGCCATTGTTTTGGTTTCCCCCCAGATAATGGGTGTAAAATGTTTCTTGACAATTCCCTCATATTTCAAGATCAACTTTAAAGTTCAATGTGTGTCATGATGCGGGGATTCTTTCTTATCTGGCAGAACACAATTATGACCATCTGAATTATTTCTAGGACTCAATTTCAACATGTTGTGTGGTCATAATTTTTATTTAATATTAAATCTAACTAATCGGTAATGTATCTCTGTGTTGCTTTTTTGGTTGAACATGGTGATCACTGCATGCATTGGAATTAAATGAAGAGGCTAGATGGTAGTTATGATTGTTTCTTTGCAGTCAAGTTGAAGTTGATTTGCTTGAAAAATTTGCACACACTAAAGATGTTCATGTTTGGTTTAGAAACATTCCAAATATCTGCTTCCGTGGCATGATCCTGTGCCAAGATATTTATATAGCAAAATGCTAAAAATCATAAGTGGAAGATAATACCTTACAGGAATTTCTCTCCCAAGCTTACATTGATGATATTTTCTTTTACATTGGATAATGGAGCTTATGCCACTTCAGGAGATCGAATCATGCATGATTGAACAGTAGAAAGTTTGATAGTTTCTGCTCTAATATATCTCTTATCTCTTATCTATTATCTTTATAATATATTTTCTTAGTTTGATAGTTTCTCATACATTGATGACTTACAATGCAATGAATGAATAGTATTATCCTTATAATCTCGTTTGGAAGTAATACTTCAATGGTCAGTCCTTTTTTGTTTCATCAATTGTCATTATAGCTGTGGCCTGTGGACATAAACTTCCAAAATACACTTATCACCGTGTGTGGTTTGTCCATATAGAAATAACTAGTACTTGCAACCTTCTGTCTTGAAAATTAACTATGGTATGCATAAATTCTGTCTTCCTTTCTATATTAACATTGTGTATATTTATGTATTTTGTATGTGCTTCATGTTTACTCGCCATAGAGCTTAAGAGTCCTAAAATGTGTCAATAGTTTGACTACAAAACTATATGCTTTTAATTATTGCAAATGAATTCTGCATGCCTTGTGACAAGATCTTTGGTTTTGGATGATATTATGTTTCTATCTGCTGTTCCTGTTTGATTTTATGTTGTGACATACATGCAACATTTAATCATTTGATGAAACCCTTGGTGTACTTTTATGGAATCAGCAAGATGTACTAGATCCATCAGAGGATTGTTTTCGCATTCGGATGGTCATAACTGCACTCCAGACATGTGGCCACTTTTTTGACAAAGGTTCTTCTAAAAGAAGGCTTGACAAGTTTCTGGTATATTTTCAAAGATATATTCTCAGCAAAGGGGGCATACCTCTGGATGTTGAGTTTGATCTCCAGGTCAGTAATTAGTATAGTATCCTTTCACTATTACTGGCTAGGCAAATATCTGTTCTTTTTGTAATTTGTTATTTTTATGTTCAACTTAATCTTGGAATGTTCATGATAACAGTTGTTTACATTCTTCAATTAGTTTTGTTCATTTTGTTTTTCTCCACAAGGTTTCCTTGTGGTGCTTACTGCCTTTTGTTTGGCCAAGGTTCCAAGTCTATTATCCCACATGACTTCAGTGATAATACTAACAATTGAAGCTGCTTTGGGCAGATCGAATTCAAAATTTTGAAATTTTCACACATTTTTGTAGGTTGTAGGCAAATAGAAATATCAAGCTACCAAAGCTTTTCTCTTGGCATTGCTTTTAGTCTAGATACTTTCCTTAATGCAAGTGATATTTTTAAACTTGTGATTGGGACCTAGTGAATTTGTTTCGTCAGAGGTAACTTATTTACAATACCTTTGAACTTTTGAAATTTGTCTATATTTTTCTGAATTTTAAGCCTCCATGGAGTTGGACATGGACATGCAGTTCTAGTTGAAACCAATATATGCTCTTCTTTTCAGGATCTCTTTGCTGAGTTACGACCAAAAATGATTAGATATTCATCCTTGGAGGAAGCAGATGCTGTTATAACTGAATTAGAAGAGCAGGAATGGAATGTAGCTCCTGAAAAGATAGGAGGTGAAAGACATTCCGATACTGAAGGAGGAAAGACAGCTCTAAATTCTGCACTTATTGCAGTCAATGGTCAAATGGCAATGAATGGAACGGAGGAAAATGGCATGGGGATTGATGATGGAGAGAGTGGAATTGAAACTGAAAGTAGTAGCTTGGAACCTGATGGTCATGAAGATGAGGAGGAATCAGATGAAGACAAGTCTGCTGATCATGATGATGAACTTGATGATGAAAATGAGGAAGATGATGGTGGGGAACATGTTCCTTCTGAAGAAGAAGATGTGCAAGTAAGACAGAAGAAACTGATGGAGGTTGATCCAGAAGAGGAAGCAGAGTTTGACCGTGAGCTGAGGGCAGTTATGCAGGAGAGTTTAGATTCTCGTAAACTAGAAATACGGGCACGTACTACACTGAACATGGCAATTCCTATGAATCTCGGTGAAGGATCCAGAGAACACAACAGGGCAAGTGAGGTAGAAAGTGGAGATGAGGTTTTAGATGAAGAAAGTGGTGGGACTAATGTTTCTTTTAAAGTTCTTGTGAAAAAGGGTAATAAGCAGCAAATCAAGCAATTGTATATTCCACGTGATTGCTCTCTTGTGCAAAGCACAAAGCAGAAGGAAGCAGCTGAACTTGAAGAGAAACAGGATATCAAAAGATTGGTTTTAGAATACAATGAGCGGGAGGAAGAGGATTCATCTGGTGCAGCACAACAGCCAAATAATTGGCCTCCAGTAGGTTTAGGTGCAGCAAATAAAGGCTATGGTGGCCAGGGAGGATGGGATGGTTCTGGGAGATCAGGAAGTGCACGTCAGAGGCACCATCTACAAAGTTCGGGCTATATTCGACGCAGATAGAATGCTGCTGCACATTGTTTTCTTTGTGAATTTTATTACTGGGATTATTTTAGTCTCTAAATGTGGCTGGGTGCAATTGTTGGGATGTAGAGCCAGAGCCAAGGATTGGTATTGTTGATTCCATGGATGGTTTTACTATGCCAGATGCAATGATTGAATGATATCCATCTTGATGCATGCCTCCTTAGGATCCAGTGGAAATTTTGTATCTTTTAACAGATGTATTTCCCTTTGGCTTATGCAAATCCAAAAAAGCACAATTGCTGAAGTCCTTAAATGTACATAGGGCGAGTTGGATGGGGCTATAACCCCAAAATATGCAAGTAAGCTTTTTGACCTGAAGTGCATGCGGTAACTGATTGTTAGCAGCCACACCGCCAAAATATGGAGTTTTACATGCATGATTTTTGAGAAAATGCAGAACAAGACCAAAAAATTGTATTATATGCCATATTTGTGATACACCTGCTTTTGCTTGTGTCTCGACTGAAGAATCATCTTTTTGTGATGTTTTAGTGTTGAAACATGCACATATTCAAGAAATTCCTATATGTTGGCTAGTGAAAATACTGGAAGGTGTTTATTCTTGCTGTTGATTTAGAAAGAATTTTTGCATTTATTCTTTTTTAATTCCTCTTTTTTGGTGTTCAAATCTTGGGCTATGTGATTTGAGTACTGTATGCTTGTGTTATGATCATATCATTTTTCTATGCGATGCACATCCATTGATATTGGAGGACCAAAAAGCTTTGTTTCTTCTTTTGATCGTATGTTTCTTTATTCTATTTTCATATACAATGTTGCAAATAGCCATTTTGTAATATTGTCACATTTTGTTTCTGAGAGGGAGGGAGAGAGAACAAGAGTTTGATTTTGGTACTAAAAATACCTGATGTGTAACAAAATTCTACATTTTTAAAGCTTCCCCGGTAATTTTCTTGGTTGGATAAAATCAGCGGTAATGTATATTTGTAAGGAAATTATTTGTCACATATTTAACTGTCTGATTTTCTTGTCAAACAAAAGCTACGAATTCCATATATACTTGAGCATTTCTGTGAGAAGATATCAACGATTTGTTATCTGTGATAAAACTGATAATTTAATTCTCTGAAACAAGATTTTTACCTTGTAGACAAAGTCAAAGTTTTGAAACTTGTCTCCTTTCGAACTTTGGTTCAGTAAATGGTAATATTGAACCAAATTTGAGGTATCTGTTGTAATACCCTAGAATGACAATGGATAGGGAGTTTGCCTAAATCCCATATCTGCAGTTCATGAAAGCTACATGTTTAAGTGGATGTATGACCAAGGATACCTAGCTGTGCCTCTAATCAAAATAATCTAAGTTGCCGGTTTTGGTATTGGTTCGGGTTTGGGTTTGGGGGTTCGTTTCGCAGGTTCAGCGATTTTTTTTGAGGATTGGGTTCGTTAGTACAAAAAACATGAATCATGAATTAAGATTAGAATATCACATAACATCATATAAACAACAAAACCACCATAAATCTGAATGCCATTTAAAACATGCATGATAAATATTCATTGTTCAAACTTCAAGTTCAATATTAAAATAGTAATATCAAGTTCAACACTTTTAATCATCAAATGGATTTTTTAGATCATCAATATCATTGTCAACATTGGCATTAGATGATGTAAGAAGACTAGATGAATCACAAGCAGTGCTAGTGACATTGTCATTAGCACTAATATTGTGCTCATGCTGGCTATCAAACTTTTCATATGCAATATGATGGGAAGTGGAAACACCCAAGTTAGTATGCTCTGACTTTATACCCAACAACTTTATCTCCCCTTCTTTGTAGTCATGTTGTTTGTGTGAAAGGAGATGCAAGTTGGAATATACATATACTAAGTTAACTGTTCTTTTTGAGAGCAATTTATTGTGTTTTATTGAGTGGATGGAAGAATATGTGCTTCAATTCCTCTAACATGTAGAACTAGCAATCTATGAAGACAAAGTAAACAATTAAAGTTACACATTATAAAAAAATAAAATAAATGAAACTTTAAAAACTAAAATATGAAAATTTATTAAACTTACTTGTGATAAAATTTTGATTGCAAGGGGCTACAGATGTTGGAAGTATTGGCCATGGAAGTGCCACCAACTATGAACATTCTTTAAGAACCTATCACGAAGAGCTTCAATATAGAAAGTCTCTTTTAGGGTCTTGCTCTTTCACATTTATGGTGCACTTCATCATTTTAATCATTGAGTTGATGCCATCATATATCTCTCCAATGCATGGTTTGTTCATGTCAGTTAACGAATCATACTCAAAATGGGCTCAGTGAAACTAAGGAGATACTCCACATGATCCCATCATGAGTCATCTAATATCATCCACTTAATTTTTGTTGCCCTTCCAGTGCTGCTTTGCCTCCATATTGAACAATTTTGGTTAATCACCATTTTTAGAAAGTGCCTCTCTTTCACAAGTCACTTCAAGACGGTTGTAAAGGAAAAACGAGTCTTTGCAACCCATTACAATTTTTTTTAAAATAATTAAAATTTAAAAACAAAATTTAAAGAAAAATTAGAATACTCAATCAAATTATGAAAATTCAAACACTACACTTACCTTCAATAACTCCAATTTTGAAAATGATCTAAAAATTCTTTGAGTCATGGTAGTTGGTGATAAACATTTGGATGTCTCCATTCTTTGAATACAATTATTTGATCCAATCAATTTTATTCTCAATCTTTTGTAGCATAAGACTAAATGTGTGGACTATACAAGGTGTCCAAAATATATGTGAATATCGTTCCTCAACTAACAACCCAACAACTTTACAATTCTTGGTGTTGTCCGTTACAACTTGAACAACATTGTGAGATTCCACTTCCTCAATGGTTGCAATGGGAATATCAACAATAAATTGTCCATCTTTTATCTACCCTTAACAATCCATGGCTTTCAAAAACATTGCACCTTTAGGGGACACTGCTATGACATTGATCAATTTTATGAATCTTTCCAATCATCTAAAACAATGGACACACCTATCTCAATCCATGGATCCCTTATGGGATTAAATGAATCTTCAACCATCTTGGCCTATTTTTCCAATAAGGTGGGCACCTTCTCACAATCCGGGCCCTTGTACTCTTTTGGAGCTTCATTAATTGTTTTCAACATCTCTTTCCAATATGGAGAGCAAACACCATTAAAAGACAATCCATTTGCATAAATACATTTTGCTACATGTTGGTCGGCAATGTCTCTACTCTCATTTTGAAATGCAACTTCCAAAGGTCCCTTTGATCTTTTGTTTATAGTGGGTTGTACACTTTGGTTTTGAAGATGAGTGGCCAAATATGAGTGGTTTTCTACCACAATATTGGAATTAGATGGGGGCAACATTCTCTCTCTTTTTTTTTTTTTTAATAAGGGGCGACTTGATCTACGAAATTCTTGTTCATTTGTTTGTTCTTGCTCCATAATATATCCTATGACTATCTCTAATGACACATATACATTGTTCTTTTTAGGGCAAGTTTTGATGTCTTTTCTAGGTATTCCACACAAATGTGCTTTCACTCGAAAATTTGAACTAGAATATTGGACATCACATCTATTGCATTTCCAAATGTAACCACCACCACTTAGAACATGTTGTATCAGTTGAACATATTTCCATAGAGAATTTGGATTTGTTTTAAATCTAGGTTGAGTTGCAGAGCTAGAACTAGTTGACATTGTGATTCCTATGGCAATTTTTTTTGTAAATACATTCAAAACAAAATTAAAAAAAAATTGAATACAAAAAATTGATTTATAAAACCTAGCTCTTTTGATTTTTTCATACATTCATAGAAGAATGGAAAAAACATCGATAAACAAAACAAATAATTTATTTTATGTTTGTAAAACAAAAAATGGAGAAAAAAAGTGAAAACAACTTGCAAAAATATCCTTTTACAATCTTCTTGGCAACCAATGAACACTCTCAAATGTGTAGAAATGACAATGCAATCGTTTGTAGAAGTTTTAGTGGTCAATTCTCAACTCCCTTTGTTGATCCAACAAGCAAAAATGAATGCTCAGCCTCTTAGAATGAAAGTTTTTGTATGCAAAACAAATGAACAAAAATGAAATAGTTTTGGTGTTTTATGTCATTTAGAAGTCACTTTTAAGGTTGCATAGGGCGTAGGTCAAAGTCAAAGTAAAAAAAAATTAAAAAAATGCAAAAGTCCACCGCTGAGGGTGCGGGTTCTCCATGGCCACATCTGGGTTCTCCTGGGTTTGTTGGGATATGGTGTTGTACACTGTTGCATAAAATGTTATATTATAAAGTTGTAATTAAATAATTATTTAGTTGTGATGCGCCTAGGTGGTGTGGTTAATCACAATAGGTAATTATTTGGGGACCACTTTATGTTGTATTGTAACATTGTATTATTATTTAATGTGTGTGAGACATGGGATAATAATTTAATAGTGGAGAATATTTAATAAAGTGAAAACTTAGTACCCAATATTAAATAAGGGATTAGTGATTTTGTATTCACATGGTTTTGTGGTACATGGTTTTATCTTAGCACTTGGTTGTATTTGTGTGAGTTGAATCTATAAAAGCAGGCACATATTTAGTGGTTAAAGTTGGTTGGGTGAGTGGGTTGTCATTATTGAGTCTTTTTAAGGAGTGCATATGTGAAGCATGACATGGGATGTGTGGATTCATGCTTGGACACATGAGGATGCATTAGAGAGGTTTGATGCTTTAGAGGTATTCATTGTAACTCTTGTATGTTTTATTGTAGAATAATAGATGGAGTATGAATGTTTTTGGAGGCTGGGTTTTTTCCTTTTGAAGGTTTTCTTAGGGTATATCTTGTGTTATCTTGTGGCCTATCTATTTGATCTATACATTATGGTTACTTGTATGCATGTTTATCTCACGTGGCTATGTAGGAAATTGATTAAGATTTTGGGTTATGATGCATTATTTCCTAACAAGCGGTATTTGAGCTTTAATAGTTGATGGGAGGTGTGAGCTTCCATGTTTTTGGTTATAATCTTTGTTTGAGTAAATTTGTGCAAAGCTAAATCCATGGACATGCATGATAGATATGAGGCATTACAAGATATGGAACACTATTTCAGGGGTTTGTAGATTTGTGCTTTTGGGTTGTCAAGATTTGTTGAGTTTATTGCATATCTAAAGCATGCAAAATATGGGTAAAGAGGGTTTTTTGGATTGTGCTTTTATATGAAGGTTTTGTAGAGGAAATTTTGCAAATGACCTCTTGAGACAAAATGGACTTCACCATTAGATCTAGGATGGCTGACAAATGAAAAATGACATAAAATTTGCCCTATTTTGAAGAAGTTGAAAAAAAATAATCTTTTTTGCCCCCCAGAGTTTGTTGTACGACCATACAGATCTGCAGAAGGTTGTTAAAAAATACAATTAAAAAAAATATATAACCGACCTTCTAAATCTTTAAATCCTATAAAAATAAAACATTATTGAAAAAAAAACCCTGCAAAGAAAATCTTATTGAAAAAGCATTTCAAAAGTCAAAAGTTAAAAAAATAATAATATAGTAATGGGGGTAGGGGGTCCGCAGACCCATACCCACCCCTGTCACATCACCTGGAGTACACCCAACCTATGATTTATTTCACTGCCAATAAATTATCTGAGTAAGTAAATTGTTGGCCCTCTTAGGAAAAAAAAAGTAAAAGTCTTAAACTTTGAGCTAAGATGGCTAACTAAGTTTTGAAAAGAAAACCTTTAATATTTAAAATTCAAATTAAATGTTTTAAACCCCCCACCCCCATGAGTCTAAAATATTAAAAGAAAAATCCACCACATTTAAAGTTTTAATATTTGCAAATATTAAATTGGTTTTTATTTTGGGTGGAGTCCACCAAAAGTTGCCTATTTAGTCAAATTAGACATTTTTTTTCAAATGGACATAATTTTCACCTAGGGAGTCGGATTTTTGACTTCTTATACTCATTGGAAAGGCGGTTTTGAGCACTATACAATGGTATAGGTTTTGTTCCATGTTTTTTCCATTTTGATAATTTTTTGGAGTGTAGAATTTTGATGTTCTTAGTTTCACAGCTTTGAGCATAACTTTTGCATACAAAATTAGATTTTTGATTTCAAAAAGGCGTTGGAGAGAATGTGTAGTGTACTAAATGGATCAAATTATTTATCAGTTTGTAGTGCAAGATGGGTTTGGTACTTGTTTGATCACTTGTAGGTGCCTGATATTTGAGGTGTGATTGTATATGCATCTAGATAAGTCAAGAGGCGAAACCTTGATGGAGTACATGTTTTTATATGATATTTATGATGGTGCAAATGATTATCAGTTTGGTGCTTCCTTGTACAGGTTTACAAGTATTTTTCAAAGTTAGACTTTGATGGTGACAAGTACATAGGTTGTTTTTAGTTTTGAGGACATGGTTTGACACAAGTGGAGATTTGGAGTCTCGTATGGGTGATAGTTGAGTGTAGGTACAATGATGGCTATGGTAATGGTGTCATGGATATGCAAGTACATTTATGCATTGGCATGACATGATCATGTATGTGGTTTTTTGGTGGTGATTTGGTTTGGTGTTAGGAGATTGTTCTTATCTCCTTGATGCTTATTTTGTTCCTTGACTATGGTTACTCATTTATGGACATGTTTGGAAAATCAAATCTTCGGTTGATTTGGTGTTTGAGTCTTGATGTTTACATGATTATCTTCTTTGATATCTCGATTTATAGGTTACTAATGTGATGATGAGTTTGTGTGCTTCATTGTTTTGATAACGAGTTACACAGGTTTATGGATTAGCTACCCATTTGCTTGCAATGGGATGACTCGATGTGGATTGTCTATATCCACAAGATTGGTTAAGTGTTGATGCAGATTTTGTTAGTTGGCCTTATTTGTAGTCATTTGTGCATTGGTATGTTGCTTTGAGATGAGAAGATGGATGGTTAGAGTACTTGATTAGTCAGTTGTTGGGACTTGTAGCATATGGTTTGATCATGATGTCATGATAACTTGGTTTCATTTCATTGGTTACATATTCTAGTGGGAGCTTTTGACAGTGATGATTTGGCAGTGTAGGTTTGGTGAACTTGATGGTTTGTTGGTGGTTGTATCGTCTTGGCTTGGAGATCTTGGTTCTACTTGGTATGATTGGAATTTCTGTTATGTGTGTGGACTTAGATGATCTTCATAGAGGAGATGGTTGTCACGATGCCATGTGTAGCTTTGTATCACGGTTCAATGGGAGTTGTTGACAGTGACGTGGATTCATCATTGGTGATGGTTATCTTCATGTGATTGGAGATGTGGTTTCTTGGTTTAGAGTGTGCTTGGTATTGTGTCATGGTTTACTCTTGATACCGATTTAGAGGTTTGACATGGTACAGGTTCTCTCGAGACTAGGATGTATGCATTGTTGCATGTGATCTCCTAGGAGGAGATGGTTAGTTCATGATGTCATGATAGGTTACTGATTTTTCGGTTGGAGCTTTGACATTGATCTTGGTGGTTCTCTTAGTATTGAGTACATTGGTCATTTGCTTGGGAGCTTCATGAGGATGTTGTGTTACATTTGGAGCTTAGCATGGATTGATAGGTTGGAGGTGCTCATGGATACTTAGAGACATAGGTGAGGCTAGAGTTCTCTTGTGGTTAGAGACATTTCTTGAGACGATTACTCTTTGGAGATTTCAATAGTAAGACCGAGGAGCTTTCACTTGGATGTGGACGCGAGTTCATGATGGACCGATAGAGGAGATTGTTCTTGGAGCGAGTCATGACGATTTGGTTATCTTGGAGGAGCATTCTCATTCCCACTCTTGGTCTATTCGGTGTTTTATCATTTGAGAGGTATTTTCCCATTATTTCTTTCAGATGTGTTATGTTTTGTGCTTTGAATTCTCATGAGATTGAGTAGAGGCATGGTGATTGATTTTGGAGACTCGTTTGAGGATTGTTTAGTATGAGTTTATATTGCTTTATCTTTCATGTATATGGATCTTGAGATATGGATAGTTTTGGAGGATTCATTTTGAGAGATGGTTAACATGGTTATCTCCTTGTCCATTTGAGTTCATTTTATCATTCATTGACGAGGAGTTTAGAAGATGGTTTATGGGTTGATTTCTTGATTTGGGAATGACTACCTTGAGTTTAATCACCTTGGTTAGAGAGGCTTACATCCACGTTGGCATTATACATGATTCATATGTTGTGTTTGATCAAAGAGATTGAACATTGTTTTGTGTGTTGTTGAGGATTCTTATTTGGGGTTGTTAGGAGATCGTACTTGACACAACATAGGACTTGGAGGTGTTGGTAGAAGGACATGTTGTGGTTTACAATTTTTCTCTCTTCATTCTTTGGTTCATTCCTGGAGGTTCATGTCCATATGACTTAGAAGGATTGTGGCGACATGTTGTGAGAGATTATACTGATGTTGGTGTTGCATGTGTGAATCATTGTTATTGTTCTTGGTACTTCATTGTTGATCATTTATCACGCCTTGATATAGTGTTGATTGGTAGACTTGATATACTTTGACATTACCTATGCAGTGGGAGTTCTTAGATATATATGTTCTTTATTGAAAAATTTGATACAATGAGCTTGTGATTGTGGTTTATGGGTTGCATATGTTGTTGGCATGAGTTTATTGATGTTAATACCTAGGAGGTATGGATGGTTGGATGTATTAGCATGTGTTGTGGATTCTATTTCTGATCATGTGGGTTTTTACAGTTGAAAACAACTTGGTTAGAGCCTTTGTTATCACTTGTATTTGATGCTTGTATTCTTGGATTGGTGCATCTTTACCTTGGCATCTTCCTTTTCTTCCATGGGTGGCACGTTGGAGGATGAGATGAGTTCTTTCTTGAGATAGTGGTCACTTTGTTCTTATTGCAGGTATCTTGATGGAGCGCAAGAGCATGTTGGAGATTCATGTGGTTACATGTATGGCTATGATGATGCATTTCATTGACTGATCCCTTATGAAATGTATACAAAAAGTGGGAGAATGTTGAGATATGGTGTTGTACACCATTGCATAAACTATTATATTATAATGTTGTAATTAAATAATTATTTAGTTATGATGCACCTAGATGGTGTGGTTAACCACACTAGGTAATTATTTGGGGACTACTTTATGTTGTATTGTAATGTATTGTAACATTGTATTATTATTTAATGTGTGGGAGACATGAGATAGTAATTTAATATTAGGGAATATTTAATAAAGTGAAAAATTAGTACCCAATATTAAATAAGGGATTAATGGTTTTGTATTCACATGGTTTTGTGGTACATGGTTTTATCTTACCACTTGGTTATATTTTTGTGCGCTTGACTCTATAAAAACAAGCACATGTTTAGTGGTTAAGGTTGGTTGGGTGAATGTGCTATCATTATTGAGTCTTTTTGAGGAGTGCATATGTGAAGCATGGCATGAGATGTGTGGATTCACGCTTGGACACATGAGGATGCATTAGAGAGGCTTGATGCCTCAGAGGTATTCATTGTAATTCTTCTATGTTTTATTGTTGAATAATAAATGGAGTATGGATGCTTTTGGAGGCTAGGGTTTTCCCAAGGTATATCTTGTGTTATCTTGCAACTTGTCTATTTGATTTATGCATTATGGTTACTTGTATGCATGCTTATCTCTTACGTGGTTATGTAGGAAATGGATTAATATTCTGGTTTATGAAGTATTATTTCCTTACAAGGTTCACCCTGGGTTCTCCCCCCAAAAAGGGGGCCCTATCAGTACCCACAGAGGGACCAAACTAAGAACCAAACCCTATATGAACTGAATCCAGATCTGGGATCTGTTGTGGCAAACTTGATAATAGAGAAAATAATCAACATCTTTAATATCAATTAAACAAACTTTTATGTAGAAGAAAAAAAGGAGGTTGAAACAATCTTTCCATTTGCTCCAATTCCCATTAGTATTTTCCATGTGGCCTACATAAAAAAAACATAAGAATCAAAGAAAAAAATAAATTGAAAATAGATGGAGCTAAAAATGTGATTACTTGAGAAGGACCTTATCATTTCGAACTTCACAATTATATATATTTATTTTTCTCCCAATTTTTTCACTAGGGAAGCCAAGTATGCATGATTTTAATTCCAGAAGATGGGTATCATGTAGCTTGGATTACATGTAGAATATCATATGGTATAGAGCAAGAAGTCACAAATATTTGGCGTAATTTTTTTTACAAAATTTGTTGTTAGAACAAATAGCACAAAAATTTCATATGAAATAGGGCATGAGCTTGAGCCCTATTACAGGCCTTAAAGATGACATTCACATAGGAACAATTTACCCCTAAAGATTAAGGAAGTTACTCTACCTAATGACGAAAAAAGACCGTGAAGTTATTGCAACTAAATGAACTTTTCCTCTACCAATGGCCTTATTAAGATATTCACAATTTACAGCTCACTTTGCACAAATCTTGGCTACATGAGCTCATCCTGAGTGTAACCCTGATGAACTGTATGCCGATGTATTTCATTGATTGATCCCTTATGCAATGTATGCAACAAGTCAGAGAATGTTGGGATATGGTGTTGTACACCATTACATAAAGTGTTATATTATAATATTGTAATTAAATAATTATTTAGTTGTGATGCACCTAGGTGGTGTGGTTAATCACACTAGGTAATTATTTGGGGACCACTTTATGTTGTATTGTAACATTGTATTGTTATTTAATGTGCGAGAGATATGAGATAATAATTTAATATTGGGGAGTATTTAATAAAGTGAAAAATTAGTACCCAATATTAAATAAGGGATTAGTGGTTTTGTATTCACATGGTTTTGTGGTACATGATTTAATCTTACCACTTGGTTATATTTTTGCGAGCTTGAGTCTATAAAAACAAGCACATGTTTAGTGGTTAAGGTTGGCTAGGTGAGTGGGTTGTCATTATTGAGTCTTTTTGAGGAGTGCATATGTGAAGCATGACATGGGATGTGTGGATTCATTCTTGGACACATGAGGGTGCATTAGAGAGGCTTGATGCCTCAGAGGTATTCATTGTAATTCTTGTATGTTTTATTGCTGAATAATAAATGGAGTATGGATGCTTTTGGAGGCTAGGGTTTTCCCAAGGAATATCTTGTAGCTTGTCTATTTGATTTATGCATTATGGTTACTTGTATGCATGTTTATCTCTCATGGGGTTATGTAGGAAATGTATTAAGATTTTGGGTTATGATGTATTATTTCCTAACAAGGTTCACCCCAGGTTTTCCCCCCAAAAAGGGGACCTTGTCGATACCCACAGAGGGACCAAACTAAGAACCAAACCCAATATGAACCAAATTCGGATTTGAGATCTGTTGTGGCAAACCTAATAACAAAGAAAATAATCAACATCTTTAATATCAACTAAACAAACTTTTATGTAGAAGAAAAAAAGGAGGTTGAAACAATCTTTCCATTTGCTCCAATTCCTGTTAGGATTTTCCATGTGGCCCGCATAACAAAAAAAAAGAATCAAAGAAAAAAATAAATTGAAAATAGATGGAGCTAAAAATGTGATTACTTGAGAAGGACCTTATCATTTCAAACTTCACAATTATATATATTTCTTTTTCTCCCAATTTTTTCACTAGGGAAAGCCAAGTATGCATGATTTTAATTCCAGAAGATGGTTATCATGTAGCTTGGATTACATGCAGAATATCATATGGTATAGAGCAAGAAGTCACAAATGTTTGGCATAATTTTTTTAAGAATTTGTAGCTAGAACAAATAGCACAAAAATTTCATATGAAATAGGGCATGAGCTTGAGCCCTATTGCAAGCCTTAAAGATGACATTCACATAGGAAAAATTTACCCCTAAAGATGAAGGAAGTTACTCTAACTAATGATGAAAAAAGACCGTGAAGGTATTGTAACTAAATGAACATTGCCTCTACCAATGGCCTTATTAAGATATTCACAATTTACAACTCACTTTGCACAAATCTTGGCTACATGAGCTCATCCTGAGTGTAACCTAATGAACTATATGACAATGTATTTTATTGATTGATCCCTTATGCAATGTATGCAACAAGTCGAAGAATGTTGGGATATGGTGTTGTACACCATTACATAAAGTGTTATATTATAATATTGTAATTAAATAATTATTTAGTTGTGATGCACCTAGGTGGTGTGGTTAATCACACTAGGTAATTATTTGGGGACCACTTTATGTTGTATTGTAACATTGTATTATTATTTAATGTGCGAGAGATATGAGATAATAATTTAATATTGGGGAGTATTTAATAAAGTGAAAAATTAGTACCTAATATTAAATTAGGGATTAGTGGTTTTGTATTCACATGGTTTTGTGGTACATGATTTAATCTTACCACTTGGTTATATTTTTGCGAGCTTGAGTCTATAAAAACAAGCACATGTTTAGTGGTTAAGGTTGGCTAGGTGAGTGGGTTGTCATTATTGAGTCTTTTTGAGGAGTGCATATGTGAAGCATGACATGGGATGTGTGGATTCATTCTTGGACACATGAGGGTGCATTAGAGAGGCTTGATGCCCAAGGTATTCATTGTAATTCTTGTATGTTTTATTGTGAATAATAAATGGAGTATGGATGCTTTTGGAGGCTAGGGTTTTCCCAAGGAATATCTTGTAGCTTGTCTATTTGATTTATGCATTATGGTTACTTGTATGCATGTTTATCTCTCATGGGGTTATGTAGGAAATGTATTAATATTTTGGGTTATGATGTATTATTTCCTAACAAGGTTCACCCCAGGTTTTCCCCCCAAAAAGGGGACCTTGTCGATACCCACAGAGGGACCAAACTAAGAACCAAACCAATATGAACCAAATTCGGATTTGAGATCTGTTGTGGCAAACCTAATAACAAAGAAAATAATCAACATCTTTAATATCAACTAAACAAACTTTTATGTAGAAGAAAAAAAGGAGGTTGAAACAATCTTTCCATTTGCTCCAATTCCTGTTAGGATTTTCCATGTGGCCCGCATAACAAAAAAAAAGAATCAAAGAAAAAAATAAATTGAAAATAGATGGAGCTAAAAATGTGATTACTTGAGAAGGACCTTATCATTTCAAACTTCACAATTATATATATTTCTTTTTCTCCCAATTTTTTCACTAGGGAAACCAAGTATGCATGATTTTAATTCCAGAAGATGGTGATCATCTAGCTTGGATTACATGCAAACTATCATATGGTATAGAGCAAGAAGTCACAAATGTTTGGCATAATTTTTTTAAAGAATTTGTAGCTAGAACAGATAGCACAAAAATTTCATATGAAATAGGGCATGAGCTTGAGCCTTACTAGAGGCCTTAAAGATGACATTCACTTAGGAAAAAATTACCCCTAAAGATGAAGGCAGTTACTCTATCTAATGACAAAAAAAGACCATGAAGGAATTGCAACTAAATGAACATTTCCTCTACCAATGGCCTTATTAAGATGTTCACAATTTATAGCTCACTTTGCACAAATCTTTAATACATGAGCTCATCTTGAGCGCAACCCTGATGAACTGTATGTGGACCTAAAAATGTTTGATTTCTCTCTCAATAGGACTCTCAGCAACGACAATGACTCCTTGACTATCATTTTATATAATAGTTGGTATGTGAGAATCTATGCTCCAAAAATTGACAACTTCAAAAAGCCTGCGAAAGTTGTACAACTAAATGAACTTCGCCTACACTAATGACATCATGAAGATGGTCATAAATTACAACTTCCATTTGAAAAGTCTTAGTTGCACGAGCCCATCCCGAGGTTTACTCCTATAAAGTGTATGGGGGTGTAACGACCTAGTCTGCTCGTAAAGTAAAAAGATGTTAATTTTACATTAACAAGTAAAGATAATGAGTAAATGCCATTGCAATAAATTTATTATTTTAATTTATAAACATGATTCAACATATTTCAACATTTTATTCCTTTTCCTTTCAAGAAAACATCAGAGTAATAAAGCACAAGATACATACATAGCTCGTAAGCTTTTGAACAAATAGTAGTAAGATGGTCCAGGTTCCTTTCCTTTCAAATCTTGGTGTAATCTGTCGCTTGTTGTGGAGGAGAAGCATCAATCAAACGCTTTTCCGCCAACCATAGACTCTTAATGCGGTCCCCTGCACATCTATCATTCGATAGATGGCCCTCCTTTCAAACAAAGAGATTGGTAGAGTATCTGATAATGACAACCCAACAGAGCATAGTGTTGTGTCCTACACAACTAGAACCTTGCTATTTCACAATCTTGAACTAGTATAAAGGATCACGATGAACTGACAGTGTAGTCTCATGCATCACATAGTCTAAGTGGATGATGTACCTTGCACTACTTTGGCCAAAGTATTCTCATTCAGTACTTTGAATGAAGGTCATCTATCATAAACACTACTTAGGGCCGATTTGACTTAAGGCTATCTTATACTACGCATAGGTTTGTACTTTATTGGATAATACATACCCCAGACATCCTACAACATACTAACCTACTAGAAATGAAACAACATAACAAGTAATCACAAAATCCCCTCCTATACTGGAAATATTTATCCTAGGAGTTTCACAAGCTTATCTAAGTTAACCTAATAACTTAAGCTGTTGATTAATACTTGTCTCAATGCTTTCATTTCTGTCCTAGTATTTAGTAACTACTTCAATCATATTCTCCTTATATGGAGATCATAAAAGTAATGCAATTATAGTAAGCATGCTTAACCATCCTTTAAGGTAAATTACTTCCTTGATGCAACATAGAATAACTTTACTATTCATTCATATCAGAAGTATTGAACACAATGCAATTCCCTATCTATGCACAATCAATAAATACATTTCCAGAATTATATTAAAGAAATACTATTGAAAACGTAGTAGAAGAATATACCATGCTTGGTATGAGCTTTTCTCCAACGATGATGGATTGGTTTGTACTTGCAGCACTTCCAGACTACCAACAATCCCTCAAACAAAACTCTGTTTCTCTCTTAGAAAATAAACACTCAACTAATGATACACAACTAATAAATGAATTCAACTTCTCACTGTAACTTAGAAATTATGATGATGTTGCTCTTTCAACAACATGAAGAAATACCTCTAAGAAAATATATGTTTTCTCTCAGAATTAGAAATGATTCTTCTCAAAAATTGTAATGGCTCTCAGAAAAAATAATAGCTCACAAAAATAAAGATGTGAATCCCCTAATTGCTGAAGCGTATCAACATGAATGAATGCACATAAGTGGGTGAAGAGTGGTAAAAGAATGTGGTTCTCAGAAAAAATGAACTCATAAGATAAATCTCCATAAATCAGATGAAATTTGTAATAAGCAAGTAAGTCTTGAAGAATGAACTGGGCGGCTATTTATAGAGCCCCCAACCCAACAAATTTCCACTCTTATAGGCATGTAACTTGACAGAACTATGTTTTGAATAATTCAACATGAAATGTGGCGGGCTTGTACTCTCATACACAACTCCAAATAGGTGAGTCGACCTCCCTTTCTTGACAGCAAAACATAGAACATTTCAAACTTGCACATGTTCAAAAATGGAGAATCGACACCTACATGTGTCTCCAAAAATGGTGCCAATCTAACAATTTGGCGGATGATTCATTTCATAGGAAATGGTCATGGTTATTTGCAAACCACTTTGCCTACATTCATGGTTCAGTTGACAACTTACAGGCTACATTCCAAATCTCGCGACTTGGTCATGGTCGTGCGCTTCAGGGGTGTATTTCCTTCCATTCACAACTTTCATTTAATTTCCAAAGTTTCAAATGTTTGGATGTTAAATATTTTAATTTCACTTTATAAGAATGACACATTAAAATGCCTTTTTCCAAAGTAATATTTTAATAATTCGATTTTCTATGGTTGGTGATTTAAAAATTGGCTGGGTTTAATAAACCCGATTTCCATAGTTTAGATTTCAATATAAACTCAAAATGGAATATATTTTAATTTCCAATAAAGATATTTATAATATTAGGAAATAAGTCAATTTACAAAGTGGAGATCAATTTAGAAAATAATTTGATTTTCATAAATTGAGAAATAAAATAAAATATAATTCCATTAGAAAATAATTATATATTTTATTATATAAATATTATTATAGTCTTAAATATATTAAACATATATATATATATATATATATTTAAATACTTGAGTATTATTAATATATATAGATATATATATTAATATTACTATAATAATATTATATATAATCTTTAATATATAATCACACACACACACACACATATATATATAACAAATATATAAATATATCGTGAGCCAGTCAACATAAACCTGATACATAAATATATATACATATGCAAATTCAGAAGGAAATAATAATAATAATAATAATAATAATAATATTAATATCCACATAAATAGGTTGTGTTCATATATTCATGTATATATCAGTGTATACCTCTATGTACACGTATATGTAAGTATACCACATTGATGCATCCATATGAGCACATCCATCTGCCAACATACACTTGTATCAATGTGTATATATGTATGAATACATGTATATATGTTCACTTCCGTTTCACATACAACCATTTACGTTACCATCATAATGATCATAATATCACAAGATAGATACATAGATAAGCATCACACATGGCATACAGAAGTAGACAAGACTCCTAATGTAGCATACATGCTATGGATGACTTACCTATAAACAACACTAACCGACTCAGTTCATTCAATCTATGGTGACGTGTGTGTATGCTCAGATGGTTTACTTTACCAATTACCCGACCATGCTCCTCTCTCGAGTGATACTTCCCCTCCGCCTAGAGGAATGGTCCACATACTTGCATCCAATGACGCGCTAGCGGGAGCCATATGTTCACAACATAAGTAGTATACATGAAATATATCAAAAGTTAGAATAAACATTACTCAATAACTTTGCATACAACATTTATCAAGGATAACATCAAATAGAAATAACATTAAATGGAAGAACACACATATTGAAAACAAGGAACAATATGTTTTATTCATCTTCAGGATTCTCATTACAATCAATTTACCTAATGTAAATAGTAGCTATACAATCAGGGTGTAACAAGAGGCCTAAATATGTTACTCAATAGGAACCTCAACAATGACAATGCCACCTTGACTATCATTTTACATAATAGTTGGTAGCTCATGTGAGAATCTATGCTCTGAAAACTCGTGTAAGCATGTGATATCAATGTGTTGCAATCATTGTTCTTATGCATTCTTCATTAGTAGTGGATGTAGCAATAACCTTATGGTTTTTGTATGCCCCAGTCATAGGCCTACATCTGGATTTGAAAGAAACATATTTGTGTAAGCAAACCGCCTCTTATCCACATTTCCAAGTCAAGTATGCATTTATACATATACTAAATGACCCTCAAGTTCTTGTGAGTAGATAATGCATAGATGAGTAGTGTTCAATGTATCTCAACATCCTCTTAGCAACTTCTGGTTCTTGTGTGAATTTGCACACCAACCAACTATAAAGGATAACTTAGATCTCATATGAATTGAGGGATGTCATATCCCTTCCCTAGCTGGGTTGGCCCAATAGTAAAAATAAATAAATAGTGTTTTTAAACACTAACATATATATACTAATATTTTTTATTTTTTATTTTGGTCGACTAGATCTTATTTTGGGTGTCAAGTTTAATGATTTAATGTTAATTTAAAAAATAATATTTCTCTTTGGGGGCCACCTAGATCTTATTTTGGATGTCAAGTTTAATGGCTTAATATTAATTTAAAATAATAATAATATTTCTTTTTGAGGCTGACCAAGTTGCTTTTTGGATGCCAACTTCAAATCAAATAGGTATAAATATATCTCAGCCAGCTGGGTGAAGGTATCAAGAGTTTTGGTATATGATTTTGGGATTATTTCCTAAAGTGGCACTAGTTGGAATGAAAACCCTAGCTGCACCTCAAGGCTGGACGAAACCCTAACCTTGTCCTTCCAAATTCCTCCTTGATATTGCAATTTCATTAAGCATAACCAATTTTGCACTTAACCTAGTAACTGTTGTTTCCAAGTTGATCTCCATGATTGTAGTTTGAAGGGAGTTTTTTGATCTTTTTTTTAAAAGATTGTGAAGGACAATAATTAGGTCTACTTGGCCAGTGAGCAACCAATGAACCAGTATATAGAGCAACAAGTAAGACATCAAATCTGCAATTCACTCACCCAAAGAAACATCCAGTGACCCCCACAAGCTGGTTTGGCATCAGGTCTCACATAAAATCAGGCACTAAGTGGGTAGTAGTCATCACAAGGGTTTAAATCATCATTGAGAAATACAACAACAAAATAATTGTAGATCTAAGGTGAAAATCACACTTAGTCACTAAGGTAGCATAGGGAACTAAGACACAATACCTTGACCTGCAGATCCAAACTTCCCTTATCACATAAATTTGGTGCAAACTAGATCTATGCATAAGAAAGACCAATGCATTGCTATTGATATTCCAAATTTTGAGGTAGGGTTAAACCCTAGGTCAATTATCAATTGTATTGTCTCACATTTTAATGGTGTAACAATAGTTTTGTTTTGTGGCCTGTTAAACAACTTGGTTAATCTGACTTGAATGATATTTTTCATTGTTGTAGTATCTTTCTTTAATACAAGGAGATGTCAATATTTAGTATTTAGTCCAATTTGCTCAGAAAATTTATTTTATTGTTTACTGTTTATTGTTCCATTGCTATGTGGAATATGGCTATAATTCTTATTCATTGTTTGTTAGCTCAATGAAGTTTACTGTTACAAATTTGAATTATATTGAGACAAAAACCCTAACTCAACATTTTTAAAGTTGGTAAAGCCCTAGGGTTATTATAGTGGTATCAAAGTGTTGTTCTTGCTAGCCTATGGGAACTGCTTTAATGTAGATTCATGGATAGGGTTGAAGAAATTTTATAAGAAGTTATTAGAGAAAATAAATAATTTCAATCCTTTATGAGAGATTCTATGACAAAGTTGGCTCACATCCTAAGGGAGATGAATCAACAATGGAATATTGGTAGATCCAATCAACCTTTTTGTAGAAGGAAGTAACTCAACTAATGGCATGGTCTCAATTAACCCACCCAAGAAGACATTTAGAGCCAAAATTTTACAAAGAGAAGAGGTAGATCCATTTGAGGGAGAACAATTCATACCACCACAACAAGAGGACAAAATGGAAAGGTATCACATTGAATATAATGCCTTAAACCCAAACATTTGACATGACATGTCTTTCATTAAGTATTATGAGATGAAAACAAGAAATGGGCATAGGAGGAGAAGGTATCAAGAGCAACCACATGAAATTTCTATAGAGTGGATAATTGAGAAAGATCAACATGGACCCAACATGTAAGATCTTTTGATAGAAGAAAATGTTTTATTGGTTTCTAATGATCATATGTGTTAGCAAAAGATCGATGAAGTGAGGGAAAAAAATGTTCCACTTGTCGAGAAAGGAGAGTCCAAGTTGAAGGAAGATACACCAAATCATGCAAGATCTTTTGAGCTTTCAAAGGATGAACCATTGATCAATTTTCCAAGTAGCATTGTAGGCGAATATGCATTTGAGAGGAACTTACCTTACCCTAATTCAGAGATGTTGAGTCACAAAAATGGAGGTGTTGAAGATATCTCAACAAATTCTTTATCAACAAATAAGGATAAGCATTTTTGTTCGTATCCAAAGGTATGAAGATGTTTTAGATTTGTTTCTCCCTATGTCTTGCAAAATTATTGTCATCATGGAAAGCATGCAAAACAGGTGATAGAATAAGAGATACAACTTGCAGTATAGGGCAAGTGGACTCTTTGTTCCAAGTTCCAAAATTTTCTTATCCGGGCAATCCATTGAGGGTCAAAGGGGATAGATGCATTGGTGCTACTTTGGATTTCTCCATTCCTTGTATTTGGAATGAAACAATGGTTATGAGAGATCACATAGGATTTTTTGTGCATTCTAACCTCATTGTGAAGGAACAATGTGCATAATTTGTAGATTACTCATGTGAACCAAGCACCACAATTGAAGACGAGATTGTGGGAAATAGCCAAATGGAGATAGCCACCTTGGGGAGCTTGATGCTAGGCAAAGATAGCAAAATAGGTGTCATTTTGATGATCAAAATTTTGTGTCTTAGTTTGGTATGGTGTTGGGTATCAAGCTACAAGCAAGTTGAAGGGCTCATGAAGAATTGGACACCATAAATTCCCAACATTATGAAGGCAAGGCAATTGGTCATCCTTTGTGGTGAACAAGAGATATGCAAAGAATTATATATCACGGGTCTTGGAAGGATCATCAAAATATGGAGCTTACATTGGGAGCATTTAATGGGAGAGCCCACTATGGAGTTGGAATCCAAGAAAAACGAGATAAAACTTCAAGGCATTGAAGAAGGAGATTGTAGAGCAGCTATGGCTCTATGGATGAAAGATTATTTGGTGACAATCACATTTTTTTCCAAAGGTAGTACAAAGAAGCTTCTAACCTCTACTTTCTTGAAATTGAATAAAGGAACTCAATTTGGAAGTTAGGGTATTATGTTCCTATTGATCATTTTGATAAACTCATGTTTTGGATTGATGATCTCCAAAAAGTAGCTACGGATTTGCAGTAAAATGTGATTGTTATGGCTACCTTCCAACCCACCAACAAGCTAATCCAAACCATCTTTCCAGTGGTAAGGCTTGGAGCATCACGGAAAAAGTCTTTAAAGCCTAGGGTAAACATTATAACTTTTGCTTAGCGAAGGTGAGTGTTTGGGGGAACCAAATGCCTCAATGCATGGAGCTAATCAAGAATCCACTCCAAGGTAAAATGCTTTGTCATTATAATGTTTGGTCCATTTTGAATATGTTCATGTTTGCACACCAAAATTGGTTGCACAATGAGGTATTGGAAAAACAAGAGCTTTGGAGCGAGAGTCATCAACTTAACATGGTTGGTAGAATCTTGGGTGGTAAGAACTATGGCCCATGGATCATGATGGGTGTTGTTTCAAATTTCAGAATTGCTGTTACCAACAATTCTAATTTTCCATACATATAATTGGCAACCACAAAGAAGTTATTGAGTACATGGAGGATGTATTTTCCATCTATTGTCTTTGGTGAGGTATTTTTGACTAATAGAAGATGGTTTCCAACACCCATAATTCTGATTTGGGGAAAAAGAATGCAATGTTGCAACCATGATATGGAGAAATTATCTTGGAGGGTTCACTTCTTGATAATATTAAGTGTAAACACTCCATCCCCCTTAGAGTTTCTTGGGAAGAAATTTGGAGCAACATATCTATTAATTTTACCTATTAGGACATATATGGTCTAGATAGAGCCATCCCTCAAATGGTACAACTTGGGGCATCATGATAAGAAACTTTAGGATCCAAGCCATAAAAGAGGCGAGTTTAGTGGTTGACATGCATTGGCTATATTTAATTGGGAAGCTCATTACTAAGAAGGGATTCAAGATGGAGGTAGTTTTTCAAAGCATCATTGATGGAGTCCCACACACAAATTCGTTTTTAGGGAGGCCATTAATTAAGGGATCTCACCAAGAAATGGGGAAGAGACATAGGGAAGGTATCTTTCTTATGGGGAAAGTTTTGGTTACAATACAAAGGTACCTTAAGGATGTTCATAAGATTAATGGGTGGGGCCCAAATTCCAATTTGATTGCACAAAATTGCATAAACCAGGTATAAGGGGAGGAAGTGACACACATATTACAACAAAGTTGCAAAGGAAACATGGTAAAAAATGATGTCCACATGATTTTCAGTTTTGGAAATACTATGATCATTTCCAATCATTTCATGGCATCATTTATAGTCACATGGGCATTCTTAATCATGGGATAGAATAATTTTCAATTTGATGTAGTTATTGGACTATTGTCAATTTTTGTAAGGGTGCTTCAAGCCTCCATGTTTCTAACCTTTATAGGAATTACTAGCAGTTGTATCATTCTTCTATTTCTGATTTTAATTGTTTCCCATGGTATAGTGATAAGAGAAGAAGTTCACATGAAAGCTAGGGTAGCACTCCATGAGCAATGGGATATTTGTGCAAAATATCCCCACCAAGGTATGAGAGGGATGAGTAGCAATGAAGGGTTATCATCATATGACAATGAAAGCACTCCGAAGATAACTATGGACCTACTTTCTAGCCCTAATGTTGTTGTTATCAATGTCATCAACTACTACATTACTTTAGTGGCACTCACACAAGTTGTTTCATAATGATTTCCTACCATGGGAAGGAGTATTTTTCTGTTGGTGATGACTAATGGAGAGTCTCCATTCATTGCATGGCTACCCATTGCTTCCATATTGGTCACATTGTGGGATTTTACAGAGGTTTGTCATAATTGCGACTATTACATCATTTCTATCTTGTTGGTCTTAATGTTTTTAGTTAGGGACAATTGCACTTTTATTTAAATTGAGAGGGTTTCCTTGCATGCCTACATTCCAACTAATTTGCATCACACTTTGGAGGGACCAACCCTCAATGATAGTATGGGACTCATTGGAGCACAAGGATATAGTTGTGGAGCAAGTGTTTGGGATAGCTCATCGTATGAAATGATCCCATGGGTACAACGGGAACAAGGTGGTAAGTTCTTAGAGTAGTTCTTGGTCTTAAATAAATATATTTGCATGCTTGAGGCATGAGGCTTCATCAAGGGGGAGTTTGTAGGTGTGAGAATTGGATGGATTAGATTTCATGATGATTCTTGGCAGGGATTGTTCCACTCAAAAAATGTGGAGTTTGGATATTATGAGCAAGGTGGTAGGATTCATCTTGATGATTTAAGGTTGATGGAGGTCCCTAATTTATCATTGCTTGAGGGCAGACAATTTGAGGAAGGGAGGATTGTCATATCCCCGCCCTAGCAGGGTTGACCTAGTAGTAAAAATAAATAAATAAATAAGTAAATAAAAAGTGTTTTTAAACACTAACATATATATAATAATATTTTGAATTTTGAATTTTGGCCGACCTAGATCCTATTTTGGACACCAAGTTTAATGATTTAATATTAATTTAAAAAATAATAATATTTCTCTTTGCGGATGGTCCCTAGTTGCTTTTTGGGTGCCAACTTCAAATCAAATAGGTATAAATATATCTCTACCGGTTAGGTGAAGGTATCAATATTTTTGGTATAATTTTTGAGATTATTTCCTAAAGTGGCTCTAGCTGGGACGAAAACCCTAGCTACACCTCAAGATTGGACGAAACCCTAACCCTATCCTGCCAAAATTCCTCCTAGATATTGCAATTTCATTCATCATAACCAATTCTGCACTTAACCTAAAGTAACAATCGTTTCTAAGTTGATCTCATGATTGCAATCTGAAGGGAGTTTGCTAATCTTTTTTCTGAAGATTGTGAAGGACAATGATTTAGGTTTGCTTGGCTAACAAGTAGACAGTGAACCAAGAGATAGAGCAACGAGTAAGACATTAGATTTGTAGTTCACTCACTGAGAGAAACATCCAACAACCCTCACAGTCTGGTCTGACATCAGTTCTCACAAAAATCATACACTGATCAGGTAGCAGTCATCACAAGGGTTTCAATCATCATTCAGGAATATAACATCAAGGAAATAATTGCAGATCTAAAGCGAAAATCACACTTAGTCACTAGGGCAGTGTAGGGAACTAAGACACAAAACCTTGACTTGCAAATCCAAACCTCCTTTATCGCATAAATTTTGTGCAAACCAGATCTGTACGTAAGTTAGTTGTCGATTGTATTGCCTTAAGGATTATTGGTGTCACAACAGCCTTGTTTCATGGCCTGTTAAACAACTTGGTTAATCTGACCTGAATGATATTATTCACTGCTATAGTATCTCTCTTTAATACAGGGGGATGTTAGTATTTAGTATTTACTCTAGTTTGCTCAATTTTTTTTATAAAAATTATTTACTGTTCATTGTTCCATTGCTATGTAGAATATGGATATAACTTTTATTCATTCTCTGTTAGCTCAATGAATTTTACTGTTACAAATCTAAATTATATTGAGAAAAAAACCCTGACTTAGCGATTTTAAAGTTGGTAAAACCCTAGGGTTCTTACATGGAAGGCTGCTGCCACGTTGTCTATGGAAGGTAGCATGAATTGTTGGTAAGATTCATTGTGTTGTCAACTTAGTTCAAGACTTGTATTAGGTAGAACAAGGCTTGCAATGGTCCACATTGAGCTTTTTCAACAGATTTGATGGATATTTGGGTTGAGATAAAAATGATTGTAAAACATGATTCTACAAGGAGTGATGCAATAAATCCAAAGCTATCATCTCCAACTATTTATATTTGAGATAATGTGTCTTAAGGAAATTTTCTCTAGTAATCTAATCATCTGTAAAAAGTGCCACAATATGAATATCGACATTTAAAATGTACACTAGGATATAAATCATTTTTCTTGAAGCCAATAGCAAGAAATAATTTGTCAATCGTCTAATACCATACATGAGACCCTTGCTTCAACATATAAAGAGTCTTTTAAAGTCCAGGGAAAACATAGTTTTCATTTCATGCTACACAGTCCTTGTTGATTCTCTATACAAATTTATTTTTCAAATTTCCTTTAGAAAGGTACACTCCTATCCAAATTTTGTTGCTAAAAATGTGTATTGAATCTTATATGGGTAGCAAGGACATTTCTCAAAAATTAAAAATAAGAGTGCATATTTCCCAATTATCAATCTCCTCCTTTGTTAAGAGTCCCCTAGCTATGTTCATCTCATATCTCTTGACAAACCCATCGGAAGAGAATTTTGAAGTAGGTCCATTTGCACTTGATAATATTCTTCAAGTTGGGGAAGATACAAGCCTTACCAATAATTAGAACTCTTCATTATGTGTTTCATTCCAATTCTTCTTTTCCTTTAGCTTCCTTTTCAGGTTGAGGATCACGTGTTTCACTACTGTCATAATTGAAATGAGAATTGATATTCAATATTTATTATTCAAAAAGGAGAGAAATACTCCTTATATAAATAATTACAAGATGATGTTTCTAAGAAGAAACAATCGTTAACTAAATAGAACTAAAGAAAATATTTGAAAGTTACTAAAACTAACAAAAATAAATCTAAGTTAACTGAAAGCTAACTAACGACTAACTAAAAGCTAAGATGATCATTAAATATTACAATTAATATTTTAATACCCTCCCTTAGTGGTCATCCTACAAACAAAAACTAAGTCTACCCATATTCTCATGGTGTTTTTAAAAAAATGCCTAAAATGAGGCTTAAAAAAAGATATTTTTTTAGAAAAAAACCTTCAAAAACTCAAAAAAGCAAAGATTTTTTCAAAAATCTTTAAAACACAGAAAAAAACAAGATCTTTTTTAAAAAATATTCATAAACTTTATTGATCAACAAAAAGTTATAGATTTTTTTTCAAAATCAAAAGAATCCTCAAAATTCTTTGGTATATGAAATTTTTAGTAAAAAATTATAAAACTTTAAAACAACAAAGATGGACTTTTTAAGAATATCTTAAAAAAGCAAAAAGCTTTAAAGCTTGCAAAACCCTAGCACAAGTATATAAACTACAAACTCAGACATACCTCACATGGATTTTCCAAAAAAAAATCTTGAAAATTTGCTTGAAATCTTCCACAAAAATCTTTAGCAAAAAATCCTTTGATTTTTGATAAAATTGGCTCACCAAAACTCTTTCAAAAAGTTGCAATTTTTTCAAAAAACCACGATTTTATTTTTAAAATCAGCTAAAAACCTTCTCCATGAATTTTATAAAAAGTCTGCCAAAAATATTCCAAAATAATTTTTCAATTTTTTGGGTTCAGCATTAGCATTCGATTTTTTTTTAAAAATCAAGCAAAAACATCTAAGAAATTAAAAAAATTCCTTAGGAAACCACAAATTTTTGTTACTAAAAACTTCGCCAAAAAAGATTGATCCTAAGCTTGATACCATGAAATGATAATCGATATTCAATATTCATTATTCACAAAGGAGAGGAATACTCCTTATACAAAGAATTACAAGACGATGTTCTTAAGAAGAAACAACTTCGTTAACTAAACAAAACTAAAACAAATAACCGAAAGTTACTAAAACTAATAGAAAACAATCTAAGTTAACTGAAAGCTAACTAACGACTAACTAAAAGTGAAGATGACTATTAAATATTATAATTAATACTTTAATAATAATAAGTGCATAATTGACCATTTATTGTTTACTTTGGCTCCTCTAGTTGTGAGTTTCATCACCTTGTTATATTTGGCTTCCTCAAGCATACAAGCAACCCGTCTTGGAAGATTAATCCTCCCCTAAATTGGGAGTACCCACATGAAATAACTTTCAATGGATTTTTTCTTTTGAAATTTGGATGTCTCAAATTATTCACTATTGTTGAAATCTCCTCATCATGAAAGTGTCTTATGTGCACCTCATTTGAAGCTACTATGGGTTTCGGTGCATACTTGGGTGAAATTAACTCACCTTTATATTTTGAAGCAATATTTTGCATGTTGACCACATGTGGAACCTTGCCATTGATCTTAAGTGCTCCATCCTTCCCATAAAATAGCTGGAATTGTGTACCTCTTCAGTGAGTTGTAAAGCAATGAATTAGCACAATAACACAATGCAAATATCAAATAGATGGAAACACTTGGATAGAGAAAAATTAAGGTGAAATAATAATACAAAATGAAACTAAAACATGTATCAAACCTCCATGATCTTTTAATGTGCTTCAAATGATGATGTGTGCATGCTTCGTGCTAGTATGTTATTCAAATGAACATGTCATTAGCATTGAGATGATTTAATTAATAGCATACACTTAGCATGAAAGTGGATGATCAAATAGGAGGGGAAGCTTCTCATTATATATTTTTTTCAAGAGGAAATGAAGGGCCAAGATGCAAAATCGAATGAAGGGTTAATATTTGAGATACATGGATTGAAATCATAGCATTGTGACAAGTGTCACAAGGGAGAGGAAGATCCAAGATCAAAGCATGATAGTTGATCAAAATGTAGGATTAAACGACAAGAGGGCAAGTGGCATGTGATGTGGAAGGTCAAGGATGCTCACATATGTGTGAGCAATGAGGTGAAGATGAGTCAAATATGCTCACACCTATGGGAGCATGGAATGTGATGAGTTAGCACACTCACATGTGTGAGCATGGAGTGACTAAGGATACATGGCATGAAGATAATGATCATGCTTAAGATCCATGTATATGGAATGAAGGGTTAGGATTAAGAGCTAAGGATTAATGATGGCGTGTATTTGATATTAGAAAAATTTGAGGAGGGGATTAATTATTCTAAATCAATTAATTAAGTAGGGATTAACTAATTGATCTAGTTAAACGATTTGATAACTAAGGTTAATTGATTTAATTAATCAACCCTATAAAAAATGGGAATTAATTGATAATAAATGGTGAAGTCAATTAATTAAATAATGAATTATTTAACTAATTTCAAGGAAAGTTAATATGAAGAATCATTGGTGAATTTGGGTTGTCTACAATTTTCCCTTCTTTGATACGACACCACAACTAGAAGTGGTATCATGTCAAAGAATAAAATTAGAAAGGATGAGGATTTAGGTGATGGGTTGCCTTGGTCACTAGGAATATTGGAGATGATGGTGGATTGGAGGTGTGAGATTGATGATAGATGCTATCCCAAGCATTGAAGATTAAGGATCGGTTGATTTTATGGATTGGAAGCATTTTTGATGATAAAAATAATCAGAGGATAGGATTAGATTTGATTGATTATGATTGGATTTAAAAGATGTGTTGATGCTTGCGATTGGCTTGGATTTAGAATTGAATTGCATCATATGAGATGATGGGATGCGTCCTTGGGAGGACAAGTAGTTTTGAAGAACATGGGTGTGCTCTCAAAATGGATGAAATGGATGTTAGTAAATGAGTGGATAGATGTGGAGTTGGATGAAAGAAGGGATAGAAGATGATTGAGAAAATAAGTTAGTTAAGGAGGAATGGGTGAAGAAGGTAGTGATGATGAGGAAATGTTGTCAAAGTAACATATTATACAAAGAGAAACCTATTATATTTTGTAGCATTTGGAATTATGCACCATAATACAATGGATCATGATGACAATGTGTCATGTGTGTATAAATTGACACATAAAAACTCATGTTGCAAATAGCTTAGTGATCCAACAAGCAT